>LNAC01000786.1:99109-149942 GCA_002007465.1 Ailurus styani | reverse complement strand
CCCAGAAGGCGCCCCTCATCCCCCTCCGGCCTCCCGTCCGGCTCCAGGAGAAAGTTCTGGGCTTCTGGGGCGGTGCACACACGCGCGGCTAAGGCGTGTTCCTCAAAATGAGAAGAGCCTGTTGGCGCTTTTCTTCTTTTTTTTTAATGGGGTGTGTGTATGGGGGGGTGCGCTTGACCCCGGGATAGGGACAAATAAAATGATACCGAGGTCACCTCGGCCAGCATCCTGGGAGCTTTTCACTGGGCTGGTGATTTAACTGGTCCGAACCCTTTCCTTGATTAGTCAGACCCATCCTGTCGTTATCTTCGTAACATGTATTCGAGATTTTTCTATCCGATGTGTGAAGGTTAAGGGTTCCCACGGCCTGCGATGTAACCTCATCAGAGATGGGGAGCCCGAAAGGGTCAGGGGCTGCGGTGTCCCGAGGGCCGCGTGCGTGATCTTCACCGCAGGGGTGAGCGACTCTGAACGCGAACTCTGGCTTCGCAACTCCTCCCCCCCAGGTCCGCGGCGGTCTGGTACCCCTCCCACCAGGCGCCATTCTGTATTTAGAAGGACCCCCTCTCCTGTTTCCTTCAACCTGAGTACCCCCACCCACCCAGAGAAGTCACCTTGGAATTCCCTAAGGTCCGCGATGGGTGACATGGAATCGAAGGAATATTTTTCGGGTAATCTTCCCTATTTGTGACAGCTGTCGCTGATTGGGGAGGAGGATTAAGAAGGCAGGCAACGGGTGCCTGGGTGGCTCAGTGGGTTAAAGCCTCTGCCTTCGGCTCAGGTCATGATCTCAGATCTGGGATCGAGGCCCACATGGAGCTTTCTGCTCAGAAGGGAGCCTGCTTCCTCCTCTCTCTCTGCCTGCCTCTCAGCTTACTTGTGATCTCTCTGTGTGAAATAAATAAAATCTTTAAAAAAAAAAAAAAAAGAAGAAGAAGGCAGGCTAGGGTGGCAAGACTAGGAAAGAGGACCCAAACCAGAATCCCTGCAACTATCTTCCTGCTGCCTAATGTTGTCGTTGATTTATTTGCTGAAAGAAGGAAGTAGGGTAGCCTGTCATGGAGGTGGTGTGAGTGTCCCCTCCCTGACCCCTGAGGCCCCATATCCAGCCCCCGAACTCTTCATCCAGGTTCCCCCTGAAAGAGGAGGAGGCTGTGAAGTTATTCTCATTCAGCTGTGAAGCAGAAACAGCCTACCCTTATCTTGCTCCCTAGGCCTGCCGCCCTGCCCTGACCCTCGCAGGGGCCTTTCCAAGAGAGATGTCCCGGGACTCAGGCCTGGCCGCCTGCCAATCCCGACTTCCGGTGACCACCCCGTGTCCCAATCCGCACACTCTCCGCTAATTTCTTCCTACATCCGGAAGTTAGTAAAACCTTCAAAACAGTGCTTGAAAAACCCAAACCACATTCTAGCCCCTCAAGGAAACCTGCAGAAAACGGCCAGCTGTTCTGCAGAGAATTTCCTTTTGGGTGGGGGGAGGCGGAGAGTAGGGGAGAAGGAAGAGTTTGTGTCCTAAACTATGATAAGAGACCGGGAAAGTAGAAACATTTGATTTGAGACTAGGGACTATTCGGGATTCCTCCACATGAAAGAAAAGTCTATTCTGTGTAGTTAAGAAAAAACAAACACATTTCTGTCTTCTGCCCCACAGGCGCTGGTAAGGTCTGGTGGGGAGAAGTTCCATGTATTTGGGCAAACTTCAGAAATGGAAGATTTTAATCCCCCCACCACCAGGAGAAAAACATTAAGAGAAAAATAGCAAGAAGACAGGAAGTGCATTTGGGTTGGAGCAAATGCATTTTGGAAATACTCTCCTGTGTCGTTGATTGCAGTGCCTTGCTTCTCTTTTTGTTTTATTTCTCAAGCTTGGTGCACGGGTCTCCAGGATGGCCCCACGGTTGGGCATCTGTAGCTGCCCGTGAGTTGTGTGGGAGCTGCCCTCTTTATGAAGGTGATTATTGCTGTCCCTTTTAATCTCTGGACAAAGCCAGACTCCTTTTCCCAGGTGTGTCCTACTTCTTAGAAACTATGAGGCTATAAACCCTAGACACCGTATTCATTTCAAACAGTGTTCAGAAAAACGGAGGACATATTTGAGGATTCTGACAATTACAGTCCCATTCTCCCCAGTTAGCTCATAGGCTCTATTCAAAATGAAACTATTTGGGGACATGTAAAAGCCAGTAAATTTCCCAATGCACAAAAGAAAATGGTGCTTTCTGCCCACTGCCTATTTCCACTCGAAAGTGAATAATGCCCCAGTTACCACCAGGCCTGACTTGATTTATCTTGGTTAATAGGATTAACGTGTCAGCCCCTCTCAAGAATTTCCAAATGCAGATCTGGAGTGTCACTGACTCTCTGGTGTCTTTTTTCCTCTCTGATGGACATAATGATGCACCCCCAAGCAGAGAGAGGGTCTTTGTCCGGTGGGAACAGGCAGATTATCTGTCTCCAGTGAAATAAGGCGTGTTGCAGCCCCCTTTGCCAAGACTCAAAGCCAGAACCCAGTCACTATAAAATAATTGTGTCACTACCTCACCGGTGCCCTGTTCGTGTTTCATTTATCTTTTGACTGTAATTGAATGGTTGAAAAGCAAAAATGTAGACAAATTCCAGCTGTATTGAGACCTGTTTCTTCCTCCACTACCTCGGCCCATCATTAGATACTTTCCCTCTCTGCGCAGGAGGTCAGAGTGTATAAATATAAATTGCATTTTGCATTACTTCTAGATGAGTGAAGCTGTCAAAGCAATAATATGAGCTTTCAGTCCCACATTCTACCACTTCTTTCCCATTTTTTGGCCAGGAGGTCATGTGCAAATTGAACGTGACAACCCAGAAGACATGTCCAACAGACTCGTATTGTTACTCTGCTCAGCCTCCTGGCTCATAACAACATTAAGCCCACATTAGTCTCCAGCCTCCTCCAGGCAGGAGCTCCTAAACCTGGGACTCGGGCTTCTCAGAAAGTTTGCTTCGATGGTAACATTTCATCTGAAAGTGGTGAGCGGCACTGACCTAAAATATTTTTCATCCAACTTTCATTGAGAATGAAATCCTCTTTCCTTAGAAAGACCAGGCCAGCGTCTCACAAAACAAAAAACAGAGAACAGGTGAAGAGCTAAAGAGCCCCCCAACACACGCACACACACATTAAATATAGTTGCTTCTATTTGAAATTATTGAAATTTTCCAGAATCCAATAGCAATGTGGTCGGAAATCATTTTCACTGTTATTTGAACAATGGAGATGTCACTCAGGAAGCCACCTTAAAATATGGATTGACCTTGGATTCTTATTAGCAAGGTCTGGTTAGCACAGTTTTAAAGACCTGATTGCATAACCCAAATTAAAGTTTCAGGAGCTTATCACTGTGATTAGAAGATGACCCTCCTCAAACTGTATTGTAGCAAAGGAATTAGAAATTTTCATCAATCTGAAGGCAACCGAATGGCTTGGAGGATTGGTAATTGGCTATCGATATGACCCATTCATGTCTTGCCCAGATTGCAGTTAACGCAGAGCTGTTGTTCGCTGACAGGGTGTTTGATGGTTTCTAGGAAATGAGTGGCTGTTTTCATTCCTGTTCCAAATGGACAGGTGTCTACATCAGAATTGGCAACCTGGTTGGCACACTCAAAGAGTGGCCAAAGAGCGAATTGTTTATGGAGAATAAACTTCCCTCCCTCCTGTGATGCTTGTGCACACATGTGAGTGCTGGCAGTGGGGAGGGGGCAGAAATGGAGATACTGGAAGCAGAATGATTGATGCGGGTCCTTGAAACTTGAGCAAGCTACTGCCCTTTTTGTTCTGAATGGCGCCATATGCAATCGCATCTCTCCTGAAGCCCATCTTGTGCTTGACCACGTTATACTCTAAGTGCACAAATAAAAGTCCATGAAAGGTATTTAGCCTTCCTTAGGATGATTTTATTGGTCTCAACAATGAAAATAAAATAAAATAAGAGTTTTTTACATTTTGTTAAATACGCTTTGTTCTCATACATCTTTCTTTTCTCAAAGAAAGTGTCTTTACTTTTTACTCTTTTTAATTATTTATTTACTATTATTATATTATTTATCTTCATTGTTATTATCCCCTCCTCCACAGGTCAGATGAACTACGTGGGTTTAATACCAGATGTGAGGAGGTGGTAACTTTAAGAAGCTATGCCTGCTAATACCTGGTCAAATTAAGAAGTAACCCTCTTAACCTCAGGGGATACCATCACATTTTATCAGATTATACCTTTTGTGTGTGCCCTTCAGATCTATAAAAGTATTCACCTCTACTTTCACTTTTACATATAATCCTTACCATCCCAAGTCCTCGTTTATGCAAATGATTTTTATTTCCTGAGTGTTATTAAGAAACAATGCATAAGTTATGTTCTTAAGAAAAAAATCAATCGCCGTAATGCCCCAGGACCTGATATCCTTTTACTACTGTCTAACCTCTACTTTCACAAGTGTTTAAGTTGTTTTAAGTAGAGGAAAGGGGNCCATCCCAAGTCCTCGTTTATGCAAATGATTTTTATTTCCTGAGTGTTATTAAGAAACAATGCATAAGTTATGTTCTTAAGAAAAAAATCAATCGCCGTAATGCCCCAGGACCTGATATCCTTTTACTACTGTCTAACCTCTACTTTCACAAGTGTTTAAGTTGTTTTAAGTAGAGGAAAGGGGTTTTTTTAAAAAGAAAAAATATACCTGGACCTATGAAACTGAAGCAGCCGTGATTATTAGTTTTTCCAAATTTAAAAAATCTGAAGCTTCCAGTCACAAGATTTTATCATTCTTTTCCTTTCCCTAACTTTTTACATCTCTTCTTAATGAAATATCTGTGTATACCTGCTATTAATTTTTTAGTTCATTTTTACTCCTCCACCTCTCCAGAAATTATAGCAACGAAGGTCAAAGGCTTTGGAGTGAGGCTCTTACACCTCTGTGTGATGCATTCTATGACATCCAATAATTCTCTGAGCCTCTTTTTCTTCATCTGTAATGTGGGGATATTAATAGTCTTTAATTTACAAATTTATTTGAGGACTCTTGAAATATCACACTTTCCATGTTTCTGGAAAGGAGTTAGTCCTCAATCAGTGTAAAGCATCATCATGCTGTTTAGGACGATAATGTAACCTCTCCAAGTATTAGAATCTTCATCTGTGGAACAGAAATAATAACGATAAGGTTGTAGATAACGTGTGTGAGGCATTTGTCATAGTGGCTAAACCAGAGCAGACCTTCAGTAGATGGGTGGTGGTTTGTTGTTGCCGCCATTCAGAGATCCAGTGGAAGTGAGTGAAGGACTCACTTTGGAAAGAAATTCATTCTTCAGGAGTCCCACTTGGTGGTTCTTCATGCCTTGATCTAGAGGCTAAGTTGGTAGAGGTTGGCATGAAGGAAGCCAAGCTGAAAACAATGCCCAGTTATGTTTCTTTGTCCCCTGACCATAACTCAATACCTTGCCCTCTCCTGAATTCATCCTACCGGGTTGGGGTGAGAACCCCGTACCAGAGTGGGTTGGGGTAGACAGCCCAAGCCTCCTACCTCTACTGCTGAAGAAAACGAATGAAATGAGACTCAGAGAATGTGTTTCATTGATTCAAAGATGAATCCTCAGAGCTGAAGGAGAATACAGATAGAGAGTTGGACTATATTGTTTACTCCCTGGTATTATAAATTCACTTCTACATATAGGAGCAAACCTTTCTGGAATTCGTAAGTAAGGATAGACTAACGTGCCATTTGAAGATTCATGTTGAAGGAATGCAAAGGGACCCTGAAGCCAGCAGCCTCCAGTGCCTGCAGACAGAGCCAGGCCGTTCTGGGAATATTTGTTCTGCCTGGGAAGGAGCCATCAGTCTTGGTTCTGTAGGAACTTCACATTAAGCCAATAACTAAGTTTGATTTGGGCCCTTGGGAGTGGTGTGTCTGTATATATGTGGAATAAAATTTCACCTTGAAAATAATATTTCATAGCTTGGAAGATTCTCTTGTATATCAGAGTTCATGAGTATAATCTCCCTGGGGGCCAGAGCAATTGGCAAGAACTGGAAATTTCCAATCTTAAACCACTTACGTACAACACAACTAAATAAAATGCTTGTATTGGATGTGTATAACATTTCTGCATATAAAACCATACACTCTTTGAATGATTAGAAAGAAAACCAGTTTGATAACATAATAGTAAAAAAAAAAGAAAAGAAAAGAAAACCAGTTTGTTCAGATAGACCCTATTGCTGATTCATGGTATCAGATTTGGAGTGTGTGTGTGTGTGTGTGTGTGTGTGTGTGTGTGTGTGTTCCCACTATATCAACTGCCCAGTGATATTTAAAACCTCTAATATCTTCAGTTCAGCACGAAAGCCAAATGGAATTGGGTTCACTCCATTCTCTCTAAACATAACTGCCTCATTCTGTAAGAGTAAATTAGATTTAGCAAAAATTAAAATGTGGGCAAGAAGAAATAACTTCTCTACCCAGTCACCACTGAAGACCCACATAGCCAAGTGTCTGGCATTTGCCTGTCATCTGCTTTTCTGACCATAGGGAGCAGCTCAAATGACAGGCACACAGATGGATGCATCGTGTGATTAATGGCATCTACCAGGTCTGGTGGTGAGGATGCAGAAAATGGCGGCAGACATGAGCTAGTCCCCTCTTTGGTTTAGTGTTCCTTCCAAGGTTTGAAGTAGAGAGGAATCAGGAAAAATTCCAGCCCATTCTTTGCTAGAAAATCTGAAGGCACTTTTCTTGCATTCTCTAGAATCATTTGCCAAGACCAGACCTTTGATGGGTAGCTATACCAGCCATCTGACTGGCCTATCAAAATTACATTCTCCCTCCCACTTTTCCTCCCTTCCTTCCTTTGTTTCTTGTCCTCTATGTCTTTTGTTCTTTTTCCCTCTTGCCTTTTTTTCCTCCCCTTTTTCCCAAGCATTGTCTCACCTCACCAACCTCAGAATGCAAACTAGCCCACCAGAGTGGGCTTTCCACTGAATCTCTAAGGAAAAGATGGAAGTGTGTGAAACTGGGAAGAGTCTGATCAGGCAGCATGAAGACATATAGCAACCTCCAGTCTAGTGCCCTTGGACTTCACCCCAGCTACCTTCTAGCCAAGTAGGTCATTCCTAACCATGGCATTTCTAACACATCAAGAATACCGGAGACCAAAGGGGTACCTGGGTGGCTCAGTCGATTAAGCCTCTGACACTTGATTTCAGCTCATGTCATGATCTTAGGATCATGGATTGAGCCCTATGTCAGGCTCCACAATGAGTGTGGAGCCTGCTTAAGGTTCTCTCTCTCTCTCTGTCCCTCCTACCTGCCTCCCCCTCCACTCCCTCTCTCTTAAAAAAAGAAAAGAGGGCGCCTGGGTGGCTCAGTGGGTTAAAGCCTCTGCTTTCGGCTCAGGTCATGATCTCAGCGTCCTGGGATCGAGGCCCGCGTCAGGCTCCCTGCTTGGCGGGGAGCCTGCTTCCCCCTCTCTCTCTCTGCCTGCCTCTCTGCCTCCTTGTGATCTCTCTCCCTCTGTGAAATAAATAAAATCTTTAAAAAAAAAAAAAAAAGAAAGAAAAAAAAAGAAAAGAAAAGAAAAGAAAATACTGGAGACCAAGATCCTACCACTACAAATGGGCCAGATTTGATGCCATAATCTTGGGATCATGCCCAAGTTGAGAATTCTCTCCTTTGCTGCCTTTTAAAATTTTAATTTATTTTAAATAAGTAATCAAGACATGAAAAAAGGTAAGAAAGGGTGAAAAAATCTTCCTTCAGTCCTATTTTCCAGCTCCTCCTCCCCAAACTACTGTCCTTTTTTGGTTTTTAATTAACAGAATTTCTTGAGGAAATATAGATTTACAGAAAAATTGAATGAAGGGGCACCTGGGTGGTTTGGTCACTTAAGCATCTGACTCCTGATTTCAGCTCAGTCATGATCTCAGTGCCCTGAGATGGAGCTCCCCCGACCCCAGTCGGGCTCTGTGCTCAGAGGGGAGTCTGCTTGAGAGTCTCTCCCTCCCTCTCCCTCCACTCACACTCTCTCTCTCTCTGTCTCTCTCTAAAAATAAATAAATAAATCTTAAAAAAAATTGAGTGGAAAGTTAAAAAATGTTCTATATGACCTTATACTCCTCCCCACCTCTCTTCCCTATTATTAATATTTTGTTTTAGTGTAGTACATTAATTAGAATTGATGAGCCAATATTGATACATTATTATTAGCTACAATTCACAGTTTATATTAGGTTAACTCTTTGTGTTGTTTTTTGTTCTGTGGGTTTTGGCAAATGTATAATGACATTTATCCACGACCATGGTATCAGATGGAATGGCTTCACTGCCTCATAAATCCTGTGTTTGGGGCACCTAGGTGGCTCAGTCATTAAGTGTCTGCCTTCAGCCTGGGTCATGATCCCAGGGTCCTGGGATGAAGCACCAAATTGGGCTCCCTGTTCAATGGAAAGCCTGCTTCTCCCTCTCCCACTCCCCCTGCTTATCTTCCTTCTCTCTCTGTCTCTCTCTCTGTCAAATATATAAATAAAAAATCTTAAAAAAAATCCTCTGTGTTCTACCTATTCATCTCTCCCTCCCCCACAAAACCTCTGGCAATGATTGATGTTTTTGTTGTCTCCATCCTTTTGCCTTTTCCAGAGGCATGTAGTTGGAATCATACAGTATGTAGCCTTTTCAGACTAGCTTCTTTCTCTTAACAGTATGCACATAAGGGTCTTCCATGTCTGTTCATGGCTTGACTGCTCATTTTTTAGTGATGCATAATATTCTATTGTCTGATGTACCACAGTTTGTTTATCCAATCACCCACTGATAGACATCTTGATTGGTACTATGCTAGGTTTTCCTAATTATGAATAAAGCTCCTATAAGCACTCATGTTCAGGTTTCCCTGTGGACAGAAATCTTCAAGTCAGATGGAACTCAGAGCCACCAAGGAATGTGATCACTAGATCATATGGTAAGAATATGTTTAGTTTGTTTTTTTTAAGATATTTTATTTATTGGGCGCCTGGGTGGCTCAGTGGGTTAAAGCCTCTGCTTTCGGCTCAGGTCATGATCTCAGCGTCCTGGGATCGAGGCCCGCATCGGGCTCTCTGCTCAGCAGGGAGCCTGCTTCCTCCTCTCCCTGTCTCTCTGCCTGCCTCTCTGCCTACTTGTAATCTCTCTCTCTGTGTCAAATAAATAAATAAAATCTTTAAAAAAAAAAGATATTTTATTTATTTATTTGACAGAGAGAGAGAGAGTGAGAGAGGGAACAGCAGCAGGGGGAGTGGGAGAGGGAGATGCAGACTCCCCGCAGAGCAGGGAGCCTGATGCAGGGCTCAATCCCAGGACCCTGGGATCATGACCTGAGCCGAAGGCAGACGCTTAACGACTGAGCCACCCAGGTGCCCCAAGAATATGTTTAGTTTTATAAGAAACTGTCAACCTATCTTCCAACTCAGTGAGGTTTTTTGTTTTGTTTTTGTTTTCAGTAGTTTTAAAGTACATATTAGTAAGCAGGATCTGTACTTAGCAAAGATAGAAACCCATTTTTGGTTTCTACCAACTGCTCTTGGTAGACACCAAGACAAGAGCTGCTGCCATTTGCTGGGAAACCACATCAACCTTAAGAACATGAACTTGATCAAGCTACAAGGGTTTACTTTTTGCCTTGGCTACTTACTCACTAAGTGATTTCGGGCATGCTTCTGTTTCCCCAACTGCAATTAGGCTTAGTAACAGTACCCAGATTCTAGGGTTCTGAGAATTACTGAGATATCCCATGCACATTTTGACATACCACTTGGTAAAAGTAAGTGCTCAATAAATGTTAATTATTTATATATCTTATTACAAAAACGACCATATTTCCCCCAATGCCTTCCCAAAACAGCCAGTATATTCTTTTGGGATGAATCTGTGTAATAGTGATTCAAGGGAGCCAAAGACAGAACATTTTGACACATTATATAATCTGGTGAGGAAAAAAAAAGTGTGCAGCAGCTAAAATAAAAAGAAATCAAAGCTAGAGAAGCAACATCTTTAAGTGTGGGAGGTTTTGATCTGCAGAATAAATTCCCTCACTCTCCTCTCACCCCGGGTTCCCATTAGTGTTTTGCTGGCTCAGAATGCTCTTGGGTGAGTTCTGGATTATGAAATGCCCTCTCTCTGGTGGCCTGCCAAAGCCTGTTCTGCAGACACCCAGACTAACCTGGCACCGGCTCACGGTAAGAAGCCTCCTCACCCCGAGGGCCTGACTAATGCTCATGTTTTTTCCTTTCTCAGACAACTCCACAGGCAGGCTGTGTGTGGGGGGGTGGCATTAAGCAATCCATGTGGTAATTTTTTTTTCTATTTCTTTGGGCAATTCTTACATGATGACATAATGATATGTGCTAACAATGAAAAATAAGTGCACTGTGGCTCTATCTCTTTGTACTGGGTTTATTTTGGAAATTAACAAACACACAAACAAGAAATCCTCTCCTGCACATTCCTGATTAATAATCTATGGCTTCCCACAATGCCCGCACACTGGTGGAAACGGAAACATTTGAGTGCATCTACCAGCTGATTTGCCTTCATGATATCAGATGACTGGTTTTCCTGTTTTAACTGCACAGGCAGGGTTTAGGTGTCATGAGGTCAGAGTGTATGGAATTTTTTTTTTTTAACCAAGAGCAAACAATGAAACCTGATAACTTATTCAGGGCATATGGCTCAAAAGCCGGCACTCACTAAGATGAGGCATATCACATTAAGAAAGCTCACACTAAGGGCAAATTTGGAGCAAAATCTTTCTGATTAACCGTAAAACTGAAATATGTCCAGCAGAGCTCAGAATCCTGATGAGGAATTACAAACAGGGTAGGTTTGAAAAGTTGAACTGTAGGACATGTGGGTCTGCTGGAGTCTTCCAAATGGATGGCCACGGCCAGGTTTTAAGACTGTCCAGCCCATCGGTCCTGCAGGAAGGAGAACAGGAAGAGGACAGAGGGTCAGAATGAGCAGGGTCTTTCTTGTTTCTCTCTCCCACCCTAATCATGGGCCTCAACATCCCAGCACTGCTTAAAGGAATCATGAGAAAAGAATGGAAGAACAGAGGAAAGAAAGAAAGAGCCAGTCCCCAGGAGAGATCTCCGACTTCAGATTTGCTTTGGGTACACACTGCGGCCCAGGGAATTCCCTCTTCTTTTCTAGAAACTTCTGTGCTTTTTTTTTTCTTTTAAGATTTATTTATTTATTTGAGAGATAGAGAGAGTGTGTGTGAGAGCTGAGGGAGGGGCAGAGGGGGAGAGAGAGAGAGAGAATCCTTAAACAGACTCCATACTGAGTGTGGAGCCCAACTCAGGGCTTGATCCCAGGACCCTGAGATCATGACCTGAGCTGAAATCCAGTTGGTGGTTTAACAGACTGAGCCACCCAGGTGCCATTAGAATCCTCTGTGCTTTAAGGTCCAGTCCGGTGAGTCTGGATCATGATTAATGGCATAGTATCCAGACCAGACAACAGAAACCAACTTGAGTTCTGGGTCCATCCCATGCTTGCTCTATGACTTGAGCCCTTCTTCTCTAAACATCAATTTCTTTGGCTGTGAAATGCAAATGGGACCGGTATCCTGCTTCCCCTCCAGCTGCTGTAAGGATCACAGAAAGTAACAGGGCCCGCATGGTCTCTGATGCACAGCAAGTGCTGAGTCTAGGTTTTTACTGCATTATTGTTGCCATCGTTCCTATTTTGAGTTGACTAGCCAGTTATGGTTATTTTTCTGTCTGGAACAGGAAATAGGCAGGAAAGGGATTAGTCTTGCAGGGTTCAGGCATGGACACTGGACCTGGTATTTTAGTAGCCTCGGATGCCACCAGCTGTGCCAAGTCTGCCATTTAATTCAGTTCAACAAATGCATCTTGAGAACCAGGGTACAGGTGAACACATTGCCCCTGCCTGACCCGCACGTGGCCTACCAGGGGAATTCCACAAACACAGCTGTCCAGATAAAGTGATGTCATGTGAAGTTGGAGACGGTTCCCTCAAAATAAAAGGCTGTCCTCTGAATCTGAATTAACAGATGTATTATCTTGATCCCTCTTCTCCCCAAAATATACATATTGTATTTTAACAAAATGATTTCTGTTCAAAGGTCTTTGAAAATATCCTCTGCCAACTGCTTTAAGATATATCTAGGCAAGAGTCATGTCCTAGAAATGCTTTAAGAAAAACATGGTTCCAAATATTTAAGTCCTGCCAGGGACTGTACACAGTTTGTCTGTTCGCATCCAAAGCATTTGTCTGCCACCAGGTAGACATGGTTGAATTATAGCTATTTAACAATTTGGCATACAACCTCTGCTTCAATTTTTATATTATTTTATTTTTTCTGGTCATGAAAGGGTGTTAAAGCCAGAAATGAAATGATGGTGTGGGACCCTGATCTGGTCCCCCAACCAAGCTTCAGAATTTATTCTTATATTTGTGGGTGCTTGGGTTGGGTGGCTTAGTCGGTTCATCATCTGTCTTCAACTCAGGTCATGATCTCAGGATCCTAGGGTTGAGCCCTCCATCAAGCTGTCTGCTTTTCCCTCTCACTCTCTCTCTCTCTCTCTCAAATAAATAAATAAAAATCTTAAAAAAAAGAATTTATTCTTACATTTGCAAAAGAAGCTCTGTATCTTAAGTATCTTGCTAAACCACTTGCCCTTGTTAGGCGAAACAGAAAAACACATTAGGATAGGTAAGCAATCTGTTAAACTGAGAAGTTGAATTAACTCATCAAGAATTATTTGGAAGAAAGATGTAGGTCCACCCACACTGCATTCTTGATGTCCTATAAGTCAGGACTCCAGTGACAGAGCTATTCTGGGCTCTGAGAAGACCTTTTCCAGCAAATTTTCTTTCCCACTTGAAGTTGAATGTCCCTTGGTATCCTGGGGGTCATGGGGACTTGGATGCATACATGAAGGGGGGACTGGAGCTTTTATAGCCAGGCGCATTTAGAGCTCCACATTTATCTTTCTGCACCAATAGAAAGATGAGCATGACCAGATAAAGTGATGTCATGTGAAGTTGGAGACGGTTCATGACCTTGACCTTTCCTTTCATTGTCAATAAAGTAACCCTCCGCCTGGGTGAGAAAGTTAAAAAGTTGCTGATTTTTGTGACTTTTATGGCTTTGACTACAGATAGAAAGAAAGAAAGAAAGAAAGAAAGAAAGAAAGAAAGAAAGAAAGAAAGAAAGAAAGAAAGAAAAAGAAAGAAAGGGAGGGAGGAAAGAAGGAAGGAGGGGAGGGAGGGAGGAAGGAAGGAACGAAGAAAGGAAGGGAGGGAGGGAGGGAAAGAAAGAGAGAGAGACAGAGGGAGGGAGGGAGGAAGGTAGGAAAAGAAAGAAAGGAAAGAAAGATAGCTTTGAGAGCTAAAATTAAAGTACAAGATACCTGCAACAGTGTCTTCTATGGTCTCTCAGGATTGTATGTATCTGATCCTGAGGAGCATCTTAGAGAGATCTCTCTACACCAGGTGAGCTTCCTTGTCAGTTTACAGATGAGTGACCTCTGCTGCCCCCAGCTTGTCTCTCGGGGTTGCCCCTACCCCATATTCAGGTCCCCATACAGGGATGGGGAGACAGGGATGCAGAGGTTGGTATATTCTTGAGTTTCTAAGTTGCTTCTTAGAACTTCAAGGATTCTGCTGTAATAATTACAACTCTACCTAATCTTCATTTGACTTTGGGAAAAGAACACCTTCTTGTCCCCAAATAGTTTCCCAAATACTGTCATTAATGTTTTCAAAGGAATTGCTGGCACTCCAAGCCTTGATGGCCTCAGGAGCGGAACCCTGCCCTGGAGGAGCCCTGTGCTCCACCCATCCAGGCCTACCAGGCTCCCTTGGACTCCTATGCTGCAAGCTCTGTTTGCTTTGTGGAGGGCTTTTTCTTCCCCTAACTCCTTCTTCCTCTGGCCAAATTTCCTCCATCCCTCACATACCAGTTTTGACATGGCTTCCCATAGGAAACTTTTACAGCCCCCTCAACCAGGACCTGGGTGCTTTACCCACACTGCTCTGGCTCCTGAAGGATGACTCCTTTAGGAGTCACTTTATGCATTGTTTTTCGAGTGCTTGGTTCCTGTTCTGTGAGCTCAGGGACAACTTCCGGCTTACAGCTTTACCTCAGTGCTTAGCACCATATTTGCACATAATAGGTGCTCAGTGATCTTTGATGGGCGTAAAAGAGAGAATTCAGGAAGACACAGAGAAAGGAAGGGAAGAAGGGAGGGAAGGAAGATGAATGAGACAAGAAAGGCCAAAAGTGTGTCACTGTGGAGACATTCCTAACTTGTCATTACCTGCTCTCCGTACACATACATGCATGAGTCTCTCTCCTTCTCTGTTTTCCTCCCTTCTCTATTTTCTCTTTTTTCCAGAAACACCAAAATTCAAACAAAGCTAAAGTCATTCCTGCTTCAGTGTGTATCCCAATTCGATCCTTTTTTTGGGTCATTCTGGGGGCCCACAATTCAAATATATTTCAAAACCAATTTAGTTGACAAGCATAAAGTATCATGTCTTTCCCACACACATTTCAATAAATAAATGACAAGAAATGTTTTATTAATATATAATTTTTCATTTAAGTTTTGAAAACCTTACAAAATCTTTAAGTTATCAAATAATTCTATCTTGACAATGACATTGCAAAACTAATAAAAAGAAATCACCAGAAACCATACTATTTGGGGTTGCAGGTGAAGATGAGGCACATCTCAGCCAAAATCTAGAGAAAATGTGGTCTTTGGAGAGTCACTTTACTTATAATTTTATTTCATTAGTAACTAATGCTTGAAGTGTCCATTTATTTGATAAAGTGATATCTATCTTATTAAGTAAAAAGAAGACTTGGTTGCACCCAGGAGATATCCAAACCAGAACAAAGTTGTGTTGAACCCCTTTAAGACATTTCCTGTGGGATAAAAAGTACCAAGCCATAGAGGGCTATAAGATGAGACACACACAGTGTATGAATTAGATATTTTATTTTATTTTATTATTTTATTTTATTTTATTACTTTTTTAAAAGTAGGCTCCATGCCCTCTTGGAGCTCAATGCAGGGCTTGAACTCATTATGGTGAGATCGAGACCTGAGCTGAGTTCCAGTGTGCAACGCTTAAACAACTGAGCCACCCAAGCACCCCAGAGTATGAATTAGATAAAATTATTTCCAAGAAATTTTCCCTTGCTTTGGGTAAATTTCTCTTTTTGTGTGCAGAGAAATCAAGAAGATAAAAAAAAAAGAAAGAAAGAACGTAGTACAATAGCATCACAGAGGAAAATACTACACATTCGCCTGTGTTCTTGTCTTCGCCTTTTACTTTCTCACCTGAAGGAAGGTAGTGTAGCGTGGCAGGGTTCCAGAGCAGGGCAAGAAACCGAGTGCAGTGTAGATTCATTCATGACAGGAGATTTCAAAAGTTAGAATTACTAAATCTGGGTTGGAAAATAAGAGAGATTTACGTAGGCATTAAAGATAGGTACTGGCCAGGAAAACTGATAGATCCTTATTACATTGTCCTGAAAGGCACTGCTCTCCTTGGCGTAGTTAATGCTAAGGAAATTTAAAGCAAGTTATAGAAAATACTTCTTCACCTGGTAGAATTCATTCTGAGGAATTTGCTGCCACAGGGAGTCATGAAATCAATCACAGAGTTGTATTTTTCAAAGGGGCAAGATAATGTATGACCCACTCTTCTGGCTAGTTGGAAAGGATAGAAGCAATCAATTCGCCTGCTTCTAGGAGATCACAGTTGATTACAAGTGGGGTCAGTGAAAAGATGTCCCCCATACTTGATCAGGATAATTAAAAAGTGTTTGCCCATGCTCACTTGTCCTGGAAAGAAATAGGAAATAGGATATAGAGATCAAATGACCTGATCCAATATGACAAATATTTTTTGACAGGGACAGAGCATTAAACAAGACAAAGATCAATTCCAGGAACTAATTATAAGTGTTCCTAAAATATTTTTTCATCAAAGCATTTTTTCTGGTAATAAAACTATTACACAACATTTTTGTTTTTTAATCTGATTCTCTGACAAATATTCTTGGAATACATCTACAAAACCTGAAAATACTTAATATTCATGACTTCTCTTTTTCCCTATGGAAAGTAGAGTTTATTTCTTTTTTTAAAATATTTTATTTATTTATTTGACAGAGAGAGAGATCACAAGTAGGCAGAGAGGCAGGCAGAGGGAGAGGGGAAAGCAGGCTCCCTGCTGAGCAGAAAGCCCAATTCGGGGTTCGATCCAAGGACCCTGAGACCATGACCTGAGCCAAAGGCAGAGGCTTAACCCACCAAGTCACCCAGCTGCCCTGGAAAGTAAGGTTTAGTCAAAAGTTGTGAATGCACTGGAAATATGAAGAAGACAATGGAAATTCTGATGTTGTCATGATGGTCAGTAATAAACTCCTTTGATAGAGTCATCACAGGTTAAATTCAGCATATTTTTCTTTTGTAATCAATATGTCACTTCTTTATCTTATTTTTCTTGGAAATGTGTAGTCTCTAGGACATCACTTGGCGCTATAGTATACGTATTAAAAGCAACATTGCAGAAAAAGACAAATACCATATCATTTCACTCATATGTGGAATTTAAGAAACAAATGACTAAAGAAAAAAGAGACAAAACCAAAAACAAGAGTCTTAACTATGGAGAACAAACTGATGGTTACCAGGGGAAGGTGGGTTGGGATGGGGGAGGGAGGGAATGGGGATTAAAGAGCACTTTTATCATGATGAGTACTGAGTAATGTACAGAATTGCTGAGTCACTATATGGTACACCTGAGACTAATATAACACAGTACATTGAAAAAAAAAAGAAGAAGAAACAGAGGCACCTGGCTGACTCAGTGCATAGAGCATGTGACTCTTGATCTCAGGGTTGTGAGTTCAAGCCCTAGGTTGTGTGTGGAGATTACTTAAAAATAAAATCTTTTAGGGGGTCTGGGTGGCTCAGTCAGTTAGGTGTCTGCCTTTGGTTCAGGTCATGATCCCAGGGTCTTGGGATCAAGTCCTGGGTCAGGCTCCCTGTGATCATCAGGGAGACTCCTTCTCCCCGTCCCTCCCCCCCACCCCATGAACATATAAGCAAGCTTTCTCCCTCTAAAAAATAAATAAATAAAATCTTAAAAAATAAAAAAATAAAAATAAAATAAAAAAATAATGCGTTTTTTTTGTTGTTTTNTTAAAAATAAAATCTTTTAGGGGGTCTGGGTGGCTCAGTCAGTTAGGTGTCTGCCTTTGGTTCAGGTCATGATCCCAGGGTCTTGGGATCAAGTCCTGGGTCAGGCTCCCTGTGATCATCAGGGAGACTCCTTCTCCCCGTCCCTCCCCCCCACCCCATGAACATATAAGCAAGCTTTCTCCCTCTAAAAAATAAATAAATAAAATCTTAAAAAATAAAAAAATAAAAATAAAATAAAAAAATAATGCGTTTTTTTTTTTTGTTTTTTTCTTAAAGCATCACTGTACCTCTGGCATTCTAATGCATGAGCTTCAGAGAAAGACACTGAAAAAGGCATTTCAGCTGTAGTTAGAGCCTACATTTTTGTTTGGGCACAAAAGAACGACACACAACCTATGAAAAAGGGAAATTGTGCTTTACAAATTTACAAAACAAAATCCTGGATGAGTCATCATAAAACCTAGTCTTTGAATTTCAATAGTGTCTCAGTGCTGAAAGGGCATCATTGTCCCCTCCTGAGAACCAGGAAGTGTTACCTACTTTAAGGGACAAGAACCTGCCTAGTTTTATTACCTATGTTAAGGAAAAAGCAAACGCAAAGATAAAAGGTGTCTGGAAGCTTTCCCATGATAAACCACCACAATTTGAGATAGTAGTTATAGTCTTAACTTAAAGACATCCTTGTTTTCCTAAGCATGTTTTATTAAAACATCATCCTGACTAAAGACTAAAAAATTTAAAAGTCTACATGTCCGCGTTAATGTCAGAAAAGTTTTCTATCACTCGCCATGACACCGTGTTGGAAGCTCTACAAGGCATTCCTGAGTCAGCTCCTGGGACACCTCATCGCTTCAAGCATTCATTGTGGAGGGGGATCTCTCTGGGGTCACGCTAGGATCCAGCCCTGGCCCTGCCTCTCATCAGCTGGGTTACCTTGGGAAAACCACTTCGCTCCCCTTGCCTTGAGATCCTCATCTGAAAAATAGGTAGAACAATATAGCCTACTCCACAGGACTGTTGTAAATTTAAATCAATAAAAAATAAAATTAAAAAAAAACTGCCTGGTACATAATAAGTGCTTAGAAGTTATTATTTTCCTTTGATTCCCAGAAAGCCTAGGTTTTAAGGGAAGTCCTATTTCTCCTGGGAGAAAGAGAGGAACAGTGGAGGTCATTTCCTGTCTTGTGGATTTGGGGGTAAGAGTGCGAGAAGTTTCCCCTTCCGCTCCCAGCCTTTCCTCTGCCCCCTCTCCTGCCAGATTTCTCCTTGAATTCTGCACTCTACCACCAGAACACTCTAACCACCAGGGCTAGGTGTTCTCCCTGCCCCCAATCCTTCCATCTGCTCTCCCTCCACCAAACACTGATCTGGCTCACTCATGCTCATCCATCACCCTCTGCTCAGATATCATCACTCCCCAGATCTGAGTTAGGTGCTCCTCACTCACTCCCAGCCCCCATGCTTCCATCACCATCTTTCACTCTCCATACTCTCTGTACCCACCATTGGACTGCAAGCTCCATTCGGCAGGGATTTGGTCTTGTGCATTCACCACTGCTCCCCACCCCTGGGCTCCATTTCTGACATACTGTTCCAACTCCCAAATGGCTAAGATAAGAAACCAAGATCAACAGGAAGCCTGCCTCTTCATAGAACTGTGCTTTCTGTCTTCATTTGCCCTTACTCTGCCAAACTGTGTTGATGAGGGTCTGCTTAAATGAAATGGCTGTCCTGACCATTATATTCAGATACAACGTGCCCGAAGGACCACTACCCGGGTTGTGTGGAACTAAGTGGCTTAATTTTTATGAAACTAATACTGGGAGGGGTGCCTGGCTGGCTTAGTCTAAAGAGCATGTGATTCTTGATCTTGGGGGTCATGAGTTTGAGCAGTGGGTGTAGAGATTACTTAAAAATAATGAAATCTTGGGGCACCTGGGTGGCTCAGTCGTTAGGCGTCTGCCTTCAGCTCAGGTCGTGAACCCAGGGTCCTGGTATCAAGCCCTACATCAGGCTCCTTACTCAGCGGGAAGCCTGCTTCTCCCTCTCCCACTCCCCCTGCTTGTGTTCCCTCTCTCGCTGTGTCTCTCTCTGTCAAATAAATAGTCTTTTAAAAATTTTTAAAAATAATAAAAATAATAAATTCTTAAAAAAATACTAAGACATCTATAATGCAGTCTGAATTGGAAAAGTTCAAAACAAACTTAAATGCATGAAATTCTTTCTTTGGGGCTTAGTCTAAGAAAGACTCAAATGGCTATTGTTTTTACATAAGTCTAAACTTAATTGTTCAATCATATTGCAGAGTTCACATTTATCTGCTAGAATATGCAAAGAGTATTAACCTCAATCTTTTAAGTAGAGATAGCATATACTTGGCTTTGTGGTGGGAGATTGGAATGAAAATAAAAAATAAATCAAGCAATTAGAAGGCAAGTATAGACTGGTCAGAGTGCAATGGTGTTTACAATTAATTGATCACAGTCAGTTACAGATTTCTTTGTTCCTTCTCCACTCCCACTGCTTTACTTGAATAGAAGAAGAAAGAGGAGGAGTGGTGGAGGAGGAGGAAGAAGAGGAAGGGGGAAGAGGAGCAGGAAGTAGAATAAGGGGAAGATGACAAAGAAGAAGAAAAGTAGGAAGGTAAGGGACTGATTTGGGCAATTCATCCTCCCATTCCACCCATATCTGCAAATTGCAGTTAATAGAGGCAGAAGCATAGAACACTACAGATGAATGATTCAGTTCTTTATTCTCTCTTTGGGAGGTTGAAACTACATTTTGAGATACATGATGACAACTCTAACAATAACTAGCTTATTCAAGCTCATTCAATATATGGAAACTCTGCTAAGCAATGTCCTTGCATTATGCCATTTAATAATCACAAGAATCCTATGAGGGTTGAAATAATTATAATGATACAGATGAATAAGCGATGAAGAACTCTGTCCAAGGTCACACACACAACTAACAATCAGCAGAGCCAGTCTTCAAACCATTGGTCATTTGATTCCAGGGTTTTCTTCTTAGCTTCCAGCGCACACTACTGCCTTCACCCCATCTCAGATAATGAGATGTAGTGGGGAAAACCTGAGGTCTGGAATCTGAAGACTTGCATTAATTATCAATTTGAGTAGGTCACTCCATCTCAGTTTCATCATTTGTGGTATGAGAATAATCGTATCCTCCCCACCTGCCTTCCAAAGCTCCCATGATGATCAGGTGAAATTGTTTACATGCAAGAACTTAAGAAACAAGAATGTGCTATACAAATATCAGCTGATAGGGTTTATTTACCAGGGTCGTATGTTGATGGATTTGTAGGAATTTAGTTGGTGTTTAGGGAGTATTTTATGTGTGACAGTCAGAAATGAGTTCCACCCAAACCAGATATGACAAATGGATGACAATGATGGACTTGGCCCACACAGATAAATGGATGTGATTTGAAGAAGGAAGTGTCTGTCCCATAGCCATGCACTCCAGCCTTGGGGAAATAGTAATTGGCACCTACAGAAGAGAAGAACATCAAAGATAAGATTCCTCTTCTGAATACAGTTGTGTTGGGACCAGCACTGTTTACAGATTAAGCATAGGCAAATCTATTTGAATAACAGGGATTTCCTGGGAATTAAAAATAAATGATCTCATCTAAACAATAGACAAGCATTTCCATATTTATATCCTTAGAGAAGACTAATCGCTTATAAGCTTTCAAAATTTTATTTTATAACCTATACATCTTCCCCCCACTATCTTTTTCCATATGAAATGAAAAGGCAAAAGACATTATCCACTTCTATTACATTTCTGGGGAAATGTAAAGAGAAGAAGGCAATTTGAGATCCAAATTCATCCATCAGATTTTCCACCTATCCTTAGCATCATAATTCTTGTTGCTTTCCATGTAAAAGAATACCCTTGTCTACAATAATTTATTTTCTCGTACTCGAGCATATCGTTGAGCACTCGAATAGATACCTGTAGTTCTCTGTTCAACATCCATTCCCTCTTCAGGTAATAGCACCTTGATTTTCCTTTAAGACACCACCCTCTTTCTCTGTTCTCAGTTGTTAAGATTTCATTGAGGCTGACTCCACCTATTGTTTCCATTGGTTGACTGATTACCTCCCCTGACCAATCAAAGTATTGGTGATTTTTTAATTTTTTTTTTTTAAGGCTGGGCATGGGACCCAATCAAGACTCTGGGTATTAATCCTGGAATGTTTGGTGCAACTATTGAGAAAGACTAGACTTGTAAGATATCATCTTTGAAGTGCTGGTAGTCATCATTGCTGCCAACTGAAGAGAACCTACTTGAGGAAAGGCCAACACAAAAAAAAGTGGACCCAAAATACAGATAAGTAGATGATAGATAGATGATAGATAGATAGGTAGATAGATAGATAGATATTTCATAGGGGCATTATTGGGATGCTTATCTCTCCTTTGTTCTTTTCCATTATGTGACCTACTACATTCTCTTTTTGATTAAGCCAGTTTCTAGTGGGGTTTTGTTTGCAGCTGAAAACACCCTCACTAGCCCAGTGGGGTTTACCAGTTGCGCAACGTTTCTATGAATTACAGGTTTTGTCTGATAACTTCTCAGAAATAGAAAGAAGAGATTGAAAGAGAATTTGTGGAGCTGGGATTTACTCTTTTTGTTTCATTTTCCCTCTCTGTTCTTGATTATTCCAGAATGTTGATGACAGTAACAGCAAACATGCTGTTGTTCAGCACACACACAATGACAGGCACTCTTTCAATCCCATGTTTTTGGTATAATTATTATCCTCACTGTACCAATTAAGGAAACCAAAAGAATTCCTTTCAGTGTTTCAAAAGACATCCAAGCACTTGTTATGTAAGTTTAGCCTCAATGTAACACCCTCCAGATGTCAACAGGTATTGTATTTGTATCAACATAAGAATCTGTAAAAGCACTTTGGTTAAGAGTCAAATTATGCTCCTCATTCTGTCACTGCAAAGCTACTGAAATTTGGAGACAGTCACCTAATCATTCTTTCAGGCCAGAAAATCCACAATGCCAGGAAATAGGAAGGGGGGAAAAAACTAGCTTGTGCTCTAGCATTGATCTTAAAAATCAAAGCTTTTGTTTGTAGTCCCATTAATTGGCTGTGTGAGCTTGAGCATATCATGCCATTGCCCTGGGCGTCTATGAAACCAAGTCAGTGATTCAACCTGCTTATCTCTGGTATGTTATGTGTGAAGCAAATAAGAAAAGATATTTAAAAGTGATTTGTGAAATGGTATGTGGAAGATATTGTGATTACTTCTAGTTTCAAAAATTTTCATTTGCCTGAGTAAGAGAGAATATTTCCTTCATCACAATACTAGGGGATATGGCTTAGAAATTCCCCAAGCCACAACCAGAAAAAAAGCCTTGGCTGGGGTGGATAGGGGAAAAAATAAAGAGAGAGAGAAAGAAAAGAAAAATAAGGAAAGGAAAGGAAGAGAAAGGAAAGGAAAGGAAGGGAAAGGAAAGGAAAGGGAAAGAAAGGAAAGGAAAGGAAAAAAAGAAAGAAGAAGAAGTTGAGAACTCACTAAGGTCATCATTCTTCAGTCATACTTGATGATTTTTCTGACATATTCTATAGCTCAGCAACATTTTTGTGCCATCAACCTCCATACAGCAAAGAGTTAACTACTATAGAAATGACAGCAGAAATAATACCTGGTATCAAAAAATGCTGAATTTTAGTACTGACTCTGCCATTAATTTATTTTGTGACTTAGCACACAGGTATCCCCAGACCTCAGGGATTGAATTATATAATGTGGTGGGCATCAATGGTGTGCTTTCCTCTCACTTCCAGGTACATGGAAGACTATATTTATCAGACTCTGCAGTTATGCTTGGCCAGGTGACTAATTCTTGCCAACAGTATATAAGCAGAAGAGTTACATGTCACTTCTGGGCAGGAGACATGCCAATACTCTCTTCCCTTGCTAGAGCCACAGATGATACCATGAATTCAATTGTAGGTGGTAGAGCCTTCATCTTCGGCCCCTTGGGTGGGTATTTGGAACAGAGTCCTCTTGCCAACTTGTAACTCGTATGAAGAGTGAACAAGAAATAAACCTTAGTTTTGTGAAACAGCAAATAGTGCTAATTTGTTACAGCAGCATAACCTAGCTTATCCTGAACAATAAAATAATTTTTTCTTTTTTTCTCTCCACTCTCACTTGCTAAAATTGAATAATATATTAGAGCAAAAAGAAGCTATGAACCCCATAGATTTGCTAAGATATTTTCCTTTATAATTGTAGGAAGAGATGGGGATAAGGAGAGTCTCCTGAGGATAGGAGAGGGAATTCTAAAGATTTCTTTGACTGTGTCTTCCAATTTCTCCCACCAGGACTTAAAAAAAAAAAGAGAGGAGTGTTTATCTTACTAAATATAATAAAAATGGATACCAAAATTGAAAAACACATATGTCAATGTAAATGTGTAGAGAATAGACATGTTAGATTTACCATAATTAGATATATTACATTTAATGTATCAGTCATATTTATTTGCACATGCACCCCAAGAAACTTGCATAGTAAGGACACCTTATGATAAATATCATCATATTCCTGGCTGTGCTCATTATATCTTTACTCTCAAAACAAAGAAATTTGTTCAAACTGGTTAATGTATGGTAAATTTTATATATTCATGTTTTGCCAAAAGGTCAGAAGATACATTCAAGGAAAGCACAAAAAGACTGAGAATAAAAGTATACTTGGAGCAAGGAAGCAAGTAAAATAAGAAGGATATTTTGTCCATGTTACCCAAAGACTTATATGCTTTTTATCAATATTCATAGAAGCCCTAGACTTCTATGTAAAATATAAAATATACCTGGTTCCATCCTTAAAAAAAAAAAACTCATTTGCTTGGCAAGTTTCAATGTGTCTTTACAACAGAAACACATAATATGAGTAAGTAAAAGGCAGGAAAGGAAGGAAGCAAAGTGGTTCCAGACCTACTCCTGGCTTTATTCTCCCTTACTTCATCAAGCATGTAGGTAGAAGGGGAAGAGGAAGGTGAAAATGAGGGACATTACAGGAGTGGATGAGAGTAGAAGAAGAAACTGACAAACAAGGTTAACATGATAAAGAAAAAGGAGAAGAGAATATGCAGGGAGTTTCATACAATTTCAAGCATGGTCAAGTCAAGGTGAAGCAACCAAGTGACCAGCAAGAGAACCACTTTTTGACTTGACTCCCTCACTAAATGCTTTGAAATCTTTTGGTTGAGCCATTCTTGCAATGGCCTATAGAGCTCAAGCCTCAGAACTGCAATTTATATATATAGAGGACCCATCATCGAGGTCCCTTTGAATGGTGCAAGAGAAGCCTCCAAAGCTGAGACCAGTCAAAAGGCAGAACCAAAGCTGAAGGGAAGGCCACATAGAGCTGAGAGGACAGTAGCTTGAAGGTCCAGCATCTTCTCCAGAGTCCAGTCCTATTGACTGCAAATGTATCCCATCTCACCAGGCTCCTCCTCGGGCAGCAGAGAAGTCCAACCATGCTTTAGTCATACTTCTTATCTCAAGATTTTCAGACAATCCGACCATACTGCTGACAGGTAAAGACAGAAAGGTGCCTGTGAGCAGGAAAGTGGTCTAACAATGGAGGAAACAGAAACACTCATCATAAAAAGTATTTAACAATTTTTAAGGTACCTACTACATGCCAGGTGGCAAGCTAAACCTTTTGCCTTGCATTATTCATATCCCTCAGTTTGGTCATTGGCCTCATTCTCACCCATGAATACCTTGAGTATGTTAGTGTAGAGATAACTTTGGTCCTTCCACTAACCCTTTACTCATCCAGGTTAGTTGTGTCTACTTACCTAACCCAAAATCTGAGTTTTCACTTATATAAAAGCAAATAGACTTGCAGAGAGAGGTTCAATAAATATTTCTTTATAAAAGCCTGGAAGATGTCCAAATGGGCTTACAAGAATTTCATAGTTAAGGAGTAGTTCAAATAGTAGTAGCAATAAATATTTGCAGAATGACTGAACTTTTAATAATTAAAGAGATCCTCCCTCAGAAACACTCTTCCATGAAGCTATTTTAAAAGAAGGTATAAGATAAGGAAAGATGTGGAAGGATATAAATTAAACTTTTCATTTATTCATTTTAATTCATACTCTCCACAGATATTTATTAGCCTCCTAGTCAATCCCAGACACTGTGCAACTTACTTCTTGGGGATGTCCTAGTTATCAATTGCTGTGTAACAAATTAACCCCAAACTTGGCAAGTTAAAACAACAAACACAAACTGCTCTTACACTTTCTGAGGTTCAGGAATCGGAGAAGAGCTTGGGAGGGTGCTTTTGGTTCACAGTGTCTCGGGAGGTTGTGGTCAAATTACTGGCTAGAGCTGTGGTCATCTTAAGGCTATGGAGGCTGAAGAATCTGGGTCCAAATTCACTCACTTAGGTGTTCCTTGCTGTCTGTTACCAAGACTTCAGTTCCTTGCCATGTGGGCTTTTCTGTAAGGCTTTGCAGAGCCAGAGATCCAAGAGAAAGAAAAAGAGACAGCGTACATCCAAACCAAAAGCCACAATTGGCTTTTTATTACCTAGTCTCCAAAGTCATTCTATATCATGTCTGAAAATCAGGCTCCACCTCTCAAAGACAGAAACATCAGAGAACCCCTGGATATCATTTTAAAATCATGGAGGGGAGCTGATTGGAGAGGAAACTGATAAAACTCACTTTAGGTACTCATTTAGGTACTTTAGGTACTCATCCATGTTTTGACTAACTACAATTACCCTGTGCTATTTTATAACTTAATATTCTGTTCGTAAATGATATATGGACACGTGCTTGGGATGCGAAGGGAAACTAATTAGACATGGCTCCAGGGACTAAGCATCCCCCTCTTTCTCACTTTCTCTGTGGGAGACTAAGAAAGCATCAATTCCCCCATTAAGATACTTGGTATCTTTAGCTGAGGGATGTTATTTTCCATTCAGTGTCAAGGGACAGCATAGACCCAAAGTTCTAGTCGGGCACCATAGTAGGTAGCTGAAAGAGAGTGGGGGAATACTCAAAATGACACAGAAAAGACTATCCAAAAAGATCGTCAGGGAAGCTAGAAACTGCCACATAAATATATTTCCCAATGATTTTCAGTGTTCCAATTCATTTAACTTTTAATGGTCTGTATTTTGACCTGTTGAACTGTTTAGCAGATTCAGATTTTCACCATTGTCCTTCACATCAAATAATGAATTTTGAAGCAGAATATCCATCTGTCAGTTGAGAGAATGCGGCCTCTCATCTCTGCAATGAAATCAAGTTCCCCTCACCTTTCAACACCCAAAGAACCACTTCATCGTCAGCAACGTGGAAAGCCACAAATCAATTAAACTTACCTTGCATTTATGAGTGCTCATGAATTGCACTTACAATCGTTTTGCAAAAAAAGATGGTAGCGCAGCGCTCTCGACAGAAGCACAGAAGTCAGGTAATGGCACATTTGGGGTCTGTGACACCTGCACTCTTTGTCCTGTCCTGTCTGTGACTCAAGGGGAGTTCCTCATTTATTTTCTTTTGGCCCATGGCCATATTCACTTTGCAATATTCCTTGTTGCTTTATTCAAATCCAAGAAGAAAACCACACGCAGGTTTCTGAAGAGCCACGTGTGGCTGTGAAAAGCCTCAGGTTGGAACCCAGACCCTGTAATCCCCTTCACAGGGGTAGAGAGAAAGCAACTCCAGAGAAGTTTCCAAATACAACCAATGCCCCTTTGAGCGAAGTTTTGCATTTCGTTCTCTGCTTTAAAATTTCTATTGGCTGCACATCTGAGAAGGCTTAAGAATATAATTTATTCCATATAAAGTTCCTGGTAATTTATGCTCACTAAATTGGCAACATAGGAAGAAGTTTTTCATTGACTCCCATGGAAGATTATTAAAGGCCGTTTCGTACCATTAAAGACAGCACATACTTCGTGCAAAAGGAAATACATTAGCAGCCCAAGCTTTAAATTAAAACAATCTTTGGCTTTTTCATTTCAACATTTATAATTTCAGGTTTGGGATAACTGTCCCTTCACCCAAAACCCTTTTCTACATAGCCTACATTGTACCTTTTTTAAGGGCTTCTGCCTCAAACCTGGTAAATCCAAGAAAACCTTCTTTCTATAACTCACTTCACTTCCATATTTTTTTTTCAATTTCTGATTTACATCAAGATTATAGCTCATGGCTCTGAAATGCTTGCTTTCCTGACAGGTAAATATTAACTATTTGTTCTCAGCTTTGCTTTTCTCAGCAAGAGACAGAATTTAGTATCAGCTCTCCCTTTGTTTTGTCCCTGAATAAAAAACAGATTGCATTTACGTGCACAAAGCCAAGCCTCTGGTTGCAAAGTAGGAAATGTGTTCTGTGATTTATATAAAAAATCCCAAACATCTAGATATTTAGTCACTATTCAATGATTACTGAATTTTTCATTTTCTTCCCATTTTTTTTCCAGCTAATAAGAACAATCATGGGCTGAAGAATGTTATTTGTAATTATTCCACAATGATGTAGCAGCTCTTCCTTCCTTCCCTCCTTTTCTTAGAAATGCTTGAATTAGGAATATTGGATCAACACATTTGTTGTATTAATTAATCAGATTTTTAGGTATATGCATGAGCATAATTCTCCAGGGTGGAAGAAGGTATTATATTGGCTTGCAGTCAGAGTCTCAAAAGAGAAGTCTCTACATTTGGTGGTCTCCACAGAGCCACGGGCTGGCAATTAACCAAAAGGTGGATTTCCCATCTTTTGCATTTGTGCATCCAATCCCATTGGAATCTACTGGCATGGGATTTCTAGAATGTATTTTAACATGCCTAATAGGAAAGGTTGATCTCTTCCTCTAGAGACCCACAGCCCTCAAAGTTTTGTCTTTCTTTGAGTCATATGCTGGTGGCTGGATGATTTTTTTTATAGTATCTCAGCTGTCTGGGTACCAAGACACAGGTCAGTATCCCTGAGATGATTACCAAGGCTAACATGGCCTCCTCAACTCAAAACAAACAAAAGCTATAAGCATCTTCACTGAGAATTTCTACCTCTCCCAGGAGCGATGAACAACAATAAACATAGTGCTCAAAATTGTGATCTTTTTCACTTGTGAATTCTTTTGCAATTTGAATTCTAAAAAGAGAATTCACAAGAGAAACTAGGTGGTGGGGAAAACTTTTATCTCTTTTTAAGGGAGAACATATTTGGAAAAGAAGAATGAGAAGATGTCTTGCCATTAAGCCAGTGGGAATTTGAAATTTCTCCAAGCCAAGGAGCCAATAGACTGGCTGAAACATAAGGTAGAATTCAAAGGGAGCTGATCATGTTTTGATCTCATTTTATGCTTTTCTTCATGCTTGCTTCCAAGATCTAATTGGTGACTATGTTAGAGAATGTTAACACAGAACAGCTGTACAAAAGAAGGGCATCAAAACATCTTAGATGAATCTGTCTTCCTACATAGATCTTGCCCTTTCCCTGGGCAAGTGGCCATAGGTACTAACTTTAAAGAATCCCAATTATTGCCATTCCTTAGGTCATACAAAGTCATATAAAAGCCATAGGAAGAACAAGATGTCTTCTTAACCACACGTTAGCCCAACTGAGAAAGTATCTTGGCCAATGTACAGACTATACATAAAATGACAAATAACAACCACAATAAATTAAGTTTTGATCATGACATGACATTTTACTATTGCTCTGAGCCTTAAAAAGACCAACATAGAAAGCATGATCGAGCCTTCCTATCATGCTGAGAAGTAACTAAAGCAAAATACTGGACACGAATTTGAAGCCTCTAGCACAGTGGTTTTCAAACTTGTTGCTCTTGAGTTTCTTGGAGTTGACTGTCCAAGGTCAAGGCAGAGGGCACAGTTTAATATCACTTGTGCTTTTGCCTTTCACTTCAGCAAGCTTTTTCCACTGTAAACAGAAACTAATTTTATAAGAACTAGTTTTAATTGTGATTGCTTTGTACAATCACAATGAAAAACCCAAAATGACCCGGGCACCCAGCTGGCTCAGTCGGAAGAGCAAGTGACTCTTGATCTCAGGGTCCTGGGTCCAAGCCCCACATTGGATGTAGATTACTTTAAAAAAAAATTTTTTTTAGGTGCCTGGGTGGCTCAGTGGGTTAAAGCCTCTGCTTTCGGCTCAGGTCATGATCTCAGCGTCCTTGGATCGAGGCCCGCATCGGGCTCTCTGTTCAGCGGGGAGCCTGCTTCCTCCTCTCCCTGTCTCTCTGCCTGCCTCTCTGCCTACTTGTAACCTCTCTCTCTGTGTCAAATAAATAAATAAAATCTTAAAAAAATTTTTTTTTTCATTAAAAAAAATTCATATGCTCCAACTATCATTAACACCAAAATAAAACCAATATTCTTAAACTCACATCACTCCTTCATTCAGAAGGTACTGGGCTCTTATCCTGTGCCTGGCACTGTGCCAAGGGGATAAGAACATAAGTGAATCAGCTCTACTCCTAGCCTCCAAGGAGCTTCCAGCCCCAAGGGAGAGAGAGACACATAAAACTAACCCAAACAGCATGTTTCATCTGTTCTGACAGAAACGCAGGCACCCAAGAGGAAGTCAGTGGTACAGTACTTTTTGGCATACTTGCGAAGTTAGAATTACATCCTGGCAGGATTTTTTTTTCCCCGCCAACGTTCAATATTCTAATCTCCTCTGATATTTCCACAACCTTATCTACTTTTATGGGTCCTTTTCTCTGACTTAAACCTTCATTAAATCCTCAGGATCCACGAGCTGAATTTATTCACTCTAGAAGGAACTCTCAATGTGGCTTATCGGTTGGACTGAAAAGAAACTCTATCATCTGAGAAACAATTTCATCCACTCCCCCTGCCATGAACAAGACAGGGAGGCAGAAGACACACTAACTGTGTGAGAATCATGCAGTTTCTCTATGCAAACGCCAGGAAGCCAGGGAGCAATGACCTTGACTATCCCTCAGAGAAACTAGAACCTGATCTGACCTTCTCTACCTGAGCTTCCTTCCATGGTGTTCCTATTTCTCTCTCTTGTTCCCACCCCTGCTCTGCCTCACCTGTCCTATCTGCTGAGTCTCAGGTCAGGTCACCTCCCCGATGAAGTCTTTGCCAGGCAGTTTTCCGTGGCAGAAGGGACCATGCTCTCTTTCAAGCTTCCAAAACTCTTTTATCTGTTCTTCTTGTATCTGTTGTCTGAGTGGATTAGGTCACATTTTCTTGCCTGTCCCCTGCAAGCTTGAAAATGCCTTGAGGCCAGGGCCCATGACTTGCTAATCTTTGTGTCTACAAGTGCCTTGCCCTAGGCTGGACACATCTTACCTACTCGGTAGGTGGATGTTAAATAAACGCATATGTGAGAAAGATAATAACCATTCCTCCCCTTTCTACTAGGTTCTGTATTCTCCATGTTACACCCATGGCCCCCCCAACACTTCTACTTCCTCCCAGGACCCACTTGCCAAGCCAGGGAGCTCTAAATGCAGTATATAGGCCTGGGGTATAACCAGGTAGGTCCAGCCAATCTTGCCTTCCAGCGTTCCCCAACGACTGGCTGACCCAAGCTAACCACCTCCCTCTAGACGAGGAACACGCACTCTGATGGTTCCTTCCTGCAAACTGAAGATTTGAATACTGTCAGCCCACTCTTTTGAACCATCATTATAATGACTAACTAGGTATGTTGATTCTACGGTGGCCCCCAAAATACTAATTAGATGCTCAGCCCTCTACAGACGCCTCGGTCTCATGGATATGGAACTTACAGCTTGCACCAGGTTGCCAAATGTCCATCTGAATCGCTACGTAGTTTTGCTCTGGACTGTCCCTTCCATTTAGCTAAACGTGTATGGTCAGCAGGCTCCCAGTGCCCCACGGATCTGCCAAGAGGATACACAGAAGGAGCTGGGGCTGTCCTACCTCTGTGAACGAAGGCGGGCACTTCTAGTTTGAGTCAGTGTGCTCTGGTAGAAGGATCCTGCACCGGTTACCCTGGGGGACAAGGCTTTGGCTCCTTAGCATCTCAGCATCAAAATAGGTCCTTCCGATCAAGGACAGTCTGGGTTGCATGTGCAGTCACAGCCCGCCTATAAAAAACAGGCAAAGATCTAAGCCTAATGATTCACAGACCTGTACCCCTGGAGCAAATTAAAAAAAAAAAAAGAAGAAGAATAAAAAAAGAAAAGAAAAGAAAAGAAAAGGCAAACAAGAAAACATTAAGATTATGTATATTGCTAGAATTTAATAACAAACCCAGAGGCCATGTGAAAAGTCTAGGAAAAATTGAGTGCAAGAATTTCAAGTATACTGGATGTTCTATGGACTTGAAAACTAGGTTCTGCATTAAATGTTCCTTAAATCTAAAACAACAACAACAACAAACAAACAAAAATAAAAAAAACAGGCAAAGACTTCTCTCACTGATGAGGAAATGATCCCAAGCAGTCAGAAAAACAGAAAAACAAAAACAAAAACAAAAAAATCCAAAAAACAAAAACCCAGACAACCTTCTGAAAGTTTGTGGAGACCTGCACATGGGTCATTGCACCGAAGACAGGGAAAACCATCTGGATCTCCTAAGGAAGTAATAATTTTGAAGACAGTCACGAAATGGAATATTGAGACAACTGGGGGAAGGAGGAATACAGTTATCTTCACGCTTCCCACCCTCTGATCCACACATCTCCCCAAAAGAAGAGATCCCATGTTTCCACAGATTGCCAAAATGGACAGCTTTGCGATACTGACTTCATCACCAGAAGTTGTGGTGAAACAGTCTTGGTTCTAACCTTGCCTGTGTCACTGACCTTCAGCATACAATATAACCTCTCTGTGCCTTGGGACCCACATCTATCACATGGGGATAAAAACACTAATGGCATCCTATGTTTGTTGCAAGAGTTAAGTTAAATGACACAAAGAGGGGTGCCTGGGTGGCTCAGTCAGTTGAACGGCAGACTCTTGGTTTTGGCTCGGGTCATGATCTCAGGTGGAGCCGCATTGGATGTGGAACCCTCTCCCTAGGGGCACCTGGGTGGCTCAGTCGGTTAAGCCACTGCCTCCAGCTCAGGTCTTAATCTCTGGGTCCTGGGATCGAGTCCTGAATTGGGCTCTCTGCTCAGTGGAGAGCCTGCTTCTCCCTCTCCCTCTGCCTGTCGCTCTGCCTATTTGTACTCTCTCTGTGTCAAAATAAATAAAATCTTTAAAAAAAATTAAAAAAAAAAAGATTCTCCCTCTCCCTCCCCTTCTGCCCCTTCCCCACTGCCTGCACTCTAAATAAATAAATAAATGACATTAATAAATGAAGTGGGAGCATGCCTGAATCACACAGCTGAGGGTTTCTTCAACTAAAAGTTAAAAACTGATGCCACAGATCTAGCATTAGAAGTATAGGATACCGATGGAATTATCCTCATAATGTCTACTTGTTTCCACTTGCTGTGCATAGACCTACGTGGTTATGAACAGGACAGCCGCCATCGATTTCATTTGCAATTTGCTTGCTTGCTTTTATTATATATTATTTATTTAATGATCTATAACATACATGCTTATATATTTATTTAAAGCAATACATTTGTATTTAAAGCAAACAAATAGCATATGTAGAGAGTATATAAATATATATTTAGAGAGACTATAAATATATCATTATAGAGAATAATACAGGGGGTTCTAAGGAGAGTATTTTCTTAAATTCCCTGACAATGACTTGCTTGGTTAAGAAACCACCCTCATGAGAACTTTGAAGAAGGAAAAACTTGAAGAAGTAAAGAAAAATAGCTGGGTCAAATACTACACACCCCAATTTGGTAGGATAATTAATGGCTTTCTGTCATTGCTACTACATAAGTCTGTGAAGTAGATTAAAAAGAAAAGGGGCACCTGGGTGGCTCAGTGGGTTAAAGCCTCTGCCTTAGTGAACCTCAGGGTCCTGGGATCAAGCCCTGCATTGGGCTCCTTGCTCAGCAGGGAGCCTGCTTCCTCCTCTCTCTCTGCCTGCCTCTCTGCCTACTTGTGATCTCTCTCTATCAAATAAATAAATTAAAAAATCTTAAAAATTTTAAAAAATCTTAAAAAAAAAAAGAAAAGATGGGGAGATGTCCTCCTTGCTATCTGTCCTTCCACTAGCACCTGCAGACAAGTCCTTCAGGGGACATAAACGGACAGCTCTCTGTTCTACCCTGAGAACATTCTTCTGGGGTTCCAAGAGGAAATGGGACTTTTGAGTAAAGGGGAAGTTCTCCTTGTATTTACATCAGTGTCTCTCCCCGTCACAAGAGGGAGTATGTTGGAGTGATTGAAATGTAACTGCTTCACAGACCTGTACCCCTGGGGCAAAGAATAAAAAAGAAAGAAAGAAAAAAAAGAAATGTAACTGCTTCTCTTGGTGCTGCAAATTACATTGCTTGCCATGCACTAAGCTGGGTCCATCTCCCAGGAAAAATATGCCCAAATGTTGCCCCATGTCATAGGTGTTTTCTTTTCTTTTTCCCTCTTTCTACCCTCCCCCCATCGCTTTACATACAAATGCAAGTGCTCTTTTAATGGGGCCTCAAAAAGGAATGGTTATCTCCTACCCTGTTCTCAGGGACACGTGACACCTAAGCACCTCCGGTTCATCCCCCAAAATACGGAAAGTGCAAGGTCATAACTCTCAGTCCTAGAAGGAGCAGGCTGTACTATGGAGGGGATTCATGGACCAGGCTGCCTACTACTCTCAGCTGAGGGGTTCAGGCACTGAAGCTTCTCCCAGGCTCCCTGAAGACTGGGGCAGATCTCCAGGGAAGGGCGCCGCTCTGTCCCAGAGAGAGGTTCCGTTTTGCTCTCCAAGTGAGCTGATTTCTCTCTTGAGTCCAGGCTGGGACAGAATCGGGCTTCCAGTAAGGTCTGCCTGGTACCATTCAGACCTGGCATATTGCTAGCTGGCTAAGCTTGGTAAGGGCTCTCAAATTCCCTGACGCTCCATTTCCCCAGCAGAAAAAGAGAGAGAGAGAGAGAGAGAGAGAGAGAGAGAGAGAGAGAGAGAGAGAGAGAGAATAGTAGTACCTGCATCTTAGGGGTATGTGAGTACGTGAAGAGATAACTGCAGGTAAGGGGCTTGGCCATGTATAGGGATCAGTGATGCATTTCTGTCCCCTTATTTCTGTTTTTCTCTGTGTCTTTTCTGAAAGAATCTTTCTAGCGGTTGACAAGCAACCTTGGTTAACGGCAGGTGAAAATCACTGTTGGGCAAAGTTTAGAGACGGGAGAGGGATCAAAACGGCATATAGAGTTCATCAGGATTGGGCAGTGGACAAGGGCCGTGGGTGTAGATGCAGCTGAGCAGTGGGCCTGATTCAAGGCACAAATCACAAGCCCGGCTTTGCCTGCAGTCCTGGGTGAGAAGGGTCTTTTGTCGATCAGACCCCTAGGTCTTGCTATTGATCCAGGGAGAGAAGAATGAGGTTTTCCCCTTGACTTCTTAACATGCTCTGAAGCCCTGCCTCCCTTGAGGGTCACCTTGCACTCACGACCACGAAGATGCAGAGCAAGACAAGCGGGGGCATTCTTGGTGGAGGGAACCCTGAGACTCAAAGCCAAGAACCCGCAGTTGCAAGCAGAGAAAATGGTCCAGAGGAGTATCAGGTCCTACTCTTCTTCAGTCCTCAGCTGAGCCTTGAAGTCTTCTACCCCCAGCTCGGACCAAGTTCTCCCCATCAAAGCCACTTTCCCAGTTTTTTGCATATTACCGAGCTCCCCAATGCCATCTCCACCTGCTCGCTGCTGCAGGAGACCACAAGGACCAGGGGCAGGGAATTCTGTACACCTCATCTGACCACGCAGGAAAGGAAACGAACTTGGTTTGGCAGAAAAGTAGATGCAGGCGGTGGTATTGTTGGGCAGTGGAGAGGGGATGCACCTCCAGCTCTTAGGCCCACAGAGCGCATGCTCATTCACCTTGCTGGATGTCTCCAAGAGCAATAGACTTTTTGGTTCTGAAGACACATTAGGTCTAGTAAGACCAGGAGGAGGCTAAAGATCTCACAGGAAAAGAAAAGTTCAATTGGAATCACATTGATGAGTGTGGTAGATGCCAAGTTCCCCCTCTCCATGTCCTGCGTGCACGTATGTGTGACACACACACACACACACACACACACACACACACACACACACACACACACAGGTTAGGTGAGTCTCAAACAAAGGCCATAAGGCTTTCCCACCTGGCTGCAGAGAGCCAACCATGGTGGTTTCTCCTCCACAGAAGGCTTTGCTCCGTCTTGCCTCTTCTGCTTCTGGTTTCAGCCTCAAACTCCCCTGGACAGTTCTTTCGAGGCTGATTCCGGCCCCGCACCACACTGGACGAGAGGAGAGCCCAGCGGGCCAGCGAATGTCTTAGCCTTCTCTGGCTGACCTGCGCGTCTGAGACAGAGAATGCTCAAGTCTGCGGGCACCTAGCGTGTTGGTCCCAGCGCACTCTGGTCCCTTCCCAGGCCCTGTGAGGGACACTCCAGCCTCTCATACTTGACTTTCCCTTTTCCTGGCCTTGAAACCAGCCTCAGGGATCTTACTAGGGCGTTGGGGTAGGGAGATTCCCCTGCTCCCTCCTGCCCCACCTCTTTAAACCTGCTGCTCTTCTGGCTACCATGCATAGGGTACGATGAAGGCCAGGAAATCCTGGCTGGGGGGTGGTGTGGGGAGTGTCCTCTGATTCTAAATTTTGCTCTTTGAGCCTAGAAAGCTGTGTGCAACCCGTGAGAGGGGCCAGGGCAGAGTGGGTGGTTCCAGAGAAAAGGGCTGGCCTTGCCGTCTCAGCGAGGACACTGCTGAGCGATAAAGGAGATGCGCCCAAGGGTGAGAGGGGGTGAAAGAAGGTTCTACAGGCCCAAGAAAGGTCAGAGGCTGCGGGAGAGGCAGAGATGATGAATCTTGCTGGCTCCAACGTCCTGCCCAGACCGCAGGGCACAAATCCGAGGCGAGGGAGCTTGATCAGAGTCTGAGTGGGGTGGGGCGGGGAGCACGCGAGAGCGGGTCTTAGCATCAGGCCCCAACCTTTGGCGCCTAGCCCCGGGGCAGGAAACTTTCCTATCTCCTCGGGAAGATTTGGTACCCAGAGAGGCCAGGCCAAGGCTGGGGGAAGGAGGAGGGGGAGGTAGTGCCGCGGAACCACCTCGAGCTGCGGCAGGGAGCGCTGAGAATCCACATCCAAAGCAGCAGGGAGGGCAAAGGCCTTGGTAGCTCAGAGTTCACTCCCGACCGTATTGACTTTCCCAGCTTCTGCAATTCCAGGTCCTAACCCCATCCCTTCTTCAGTCCCGGCTTCGAGTTCCAGCCCACTCGGGGTGCCCGGCCGGGTTAGGGACGTCCGCTGCCCGGGATGGATTCACCAGGGGCCAGGTTCCTCCGGCCCCGCCCCGGGACGCGTGGAGCCCTATGCCCCCAATCCCGGCGTGGCAGCTCTGCCTGGTGGGCGGCTGGCGACGGCAGGAAGAGGACAGGCAGTCGCAGGCCAAGCGCATAACTTTTTTGAAACGCTTTGCCGTCCCCCTGAAAGGTGTTATAACAGCAATTCAATTACAGTAAACGGCGCACATCGTCCTCGCAGCTGGAAAGTCGGTAACTAACCGTGACCAACCAGTGCAAAGGAATGCGGCTAAACGCACGTTACTTTTCTTTATTCCCCGCTCCTCCTACAAAGTCCCCCTCTTTCCGTCTTCTCTATTAATTGTAGCTGGACCTCAGGTTAATTAACTCCAAAGAGCTTAGTCTATCTGGACAGAAACACACTGAGAAATTGGCACGAGATCCTAAAAACTGGACGTGGCGTCCAAAAGATCGCCCGAAGTTCCTTGGGCTTCCTCCTTCCACCGCCCTAGCTGTTGCCTCCAAGGAAGAGTTTTAGTCCCGGTGGCAAAGCCCGCCTGGGAATGAGGCCACCCGGGAGTGCATGGGTACACAGCTGGGCTTAGGTCAGGAAGCTTCCCACCAAGGGATGGTGCCCACTAAATCTCACGTGGCATCATTGTCTGCAGGCACCCAAGGAAAGGTCGGGTCTTCTCCGAGGGCGCCGCACTTGGAGTTCATTGGAGATAACAGACACACGGGCCATTGGTGACATGGCACGTGAATTTCACGCTAAACTTTAAATAGCGTTCCATGAAATTAACAATATCCACCAAAAGAAGGCAAGGTGTTGGGGGGAGGACGAGGCCGGAAAGAGCTGCTTGCTTTCCTGGATAGGGTAAATCATTACTATTCTCCATATGTTAAAATCTGGAGGGAGGGATGGAGGAGGGGGGGAGAAGCCTTCCCTAGTCAGCCTCTGCAATCATTTAAATAAAGGTAAAATTAACATTGGCTCCCTTGAAGTCAGAGAGTAAGATGGCTTAAAAGCTCATTTTATTTATGTCCTATGAAAACGGAAAGGAACGCGTTGCCTCGCCTGGTGTTTTTAGTTTCATGATGTTGTTTAAAACAAAATTTTAGGAAAGGCCAAAATGGCAACGTGGGAATTCGAGTACTTTCTCGCGACTCTGCGGGGCGGGCCTCCCCCAGCAGCCACGGGAGGTTTCCAGCGCTGGAAATGCTCAGTTTTCCACGCCAGTGGATACGCAGCGGGAAGATGCCTTCGGTGGCTCCGCTTCTCCCTGTGCAGCACTCGCTAGACCCGGGGATGTTTTGGTGTTTTACTCCTGGAGAGGGCAGAGCGCGACGGAGACGTTGGGTCCGGGTTCCAGCCGTGGCCGCCCAGCCGCCAGTGGCCCTGAGTTCTCTACCTGACCCCCACGCCTTCCCTGACCTGGGCGGCGCCCCCAGAGGCAGTCTGGCCGGAGAAGCTCAGCAGCTGCAAAGAGGGGCGCACACAGGGTCTCCTAACTCGAGACCAGCCAGGGAGAGGCGCGCGGGGCCCAGCCCAGTGTTTGGCCCGAGTGCTCGGCGCCCGCACTGCCCTAGAAACACTGCGCTCTGGCCCATGGGCCCCCAGAAGCGTTTCGGTTGTTTTCGGCTTTGTTTGCTTTAAAACCTAGAGACGAGAGTGCCTCTCCAGTTCCGTGAAGCCTCTAGCCTCCACTCTACAATTCNTTTTTTTTTTTTTTTTTTTTTTTTTGTAAGGCGCGAATGGGACAGAGACAGGAAGGCTACTCGCGTGTCCTCAACTCCCGGGGCTGGCGATGGTAGGACCCATCAATATAACCCGAGGTCACCGACGGCCTGTGATTTGAAGTTGTCACCCTTTGTCCCCGCCCCTAGAGTTCCTGGTGAAGTGGTTGTAGAAAGGACATTCAGCGCGGGTCCCTGGCGAGGTCCGAGTTTCATAGGTTTCACCTCCCCTCTTGGTCCGAGAAAACTCCTCTTTTGCGGGCAAAGCAGGCAACCCTCAAGACCGCTTTGCTATTGGTATTTTCTTTCTTCCTTTCTTTCTTTATCTTTCTTTCTTTCTTTCTTTCTCTTTCTTTCTTTCTTTCTTTCTTTCTTTCTTTCTTTCTTTCTTTCTTTCTTCTTTTTCCTTTTCCTTTCCTTCCTTTTCTTTTCTTTTCTTTTTACGAGCCTCCTGCCAAATCAGCATTCTTCAGGGAGGATTACCCCCCAAGACATCCTACATTCCATCCGAGGAGCCTGGAATCCCTCTAGGGCCTGGTTGAGGAGGAAAGCCCGGGCACTCGGCCTGCCTGAGGTGGCATCGGTGTCAGCGGAACCCGGCCCGAGGGCGCCGCCTCCCCGCTGGGCCCAGGGTGCGACTTCCCCCCGCAGGAGGCAGAGTACCCCCCTACGGCCTAGGGTCCTTTCCGGACTCTCGCCGCTTCTTGTGGCTTTCCTGCCAGCCCCTTTTCACTCCAAGCGCTTCTCGGGGTGCCAGGAAAGGCCCCGGAGTTTATTCACTGCACTAGACCTCGCCTTTTATTTTTTTTTATTTTAAAATATTTTATTTTATTTATTTGACACAGAGAGAGAGAGATCACAAGTAAGCTGAGAGGCAGGCAGAGAGAGAGGAGAAGCAGGCTCCCTGCCAAGCAGAGAGCCCGATGCGGGCCTCGATCCCAGGACCCTGAGATCATGACCTGAGCCGAAGGCAGAGGCTTTAACCCACTGAGCCTCCCAGGCGCCCTAGACCTCGCCTTTTAAAGCCCAGCTGGGGGGCTTGGTCCGTGGTGGGAGACAGAGAAAGAGCGAGATTGAGGGCCCTGTGGGCAGCCCTTCTGGAAAGAGAAAGCTCCCCTTCGTTTGCATCTCTGCTCGAGTTTCTAAAAGTTTTACTTGGAACCTGCTCTCTATGCCTGTACTGTGGTTCTGAGGGAAGAAGGAGGGATGGAGAAGCATATTTTGAGGGAAGAGGCCTCCCTGCACACATAGGGCCCCCCTTTCCAAAGCCCCCCAGGGCGGTCAGTTCTGTAGCCGGAATTGGCCACTTGGGGGTCTGTGAAAGCTCTAAATATGGGACTTGAGGGGCACACACACTCCACTTTTCTCCACCTTCCTTCCAGGATCACCAATCCCAGGGCACCCATGGCCGAGTTCTCCCTTCAGAGCTGCAGTAGCTGGGGCCTGTGCCACTGCCCAGCGACCTGCGGGGTCCTCCCGCGGCGCCCCAAATCTGGGGCGCTCAAAGCCAGACGACAGACGCTGGAGAGCCAAGGATTTGAACTTGTAAAACCAGTCAGTGCAACTCTTAAACTTTTCCGTTTCTGCCCACCTGTTAAAAAACCCATGTTATTAACGGTTTCAGTCTGTAACTCAGGAAACAGGAGACCTTCTTTCTCTTGGCCTCTTAGCCACTGTGGGGTCGCTCCCCAGGACAGATCTCCTAATATACTTATGAACTTACAGGAAGTTCTTAAGAATCTTACTTTTGCTCATCTTGGTCTCAGAGTTAGTGAAACCCAACTATGGTTCAGATTATTTCCCCCAAATACCTTCTTGTTTAAGATAGCCAGCTAAAAATTAAAATTGGCAAAGTGACGAAGTAGTCCTCATTTTACTCTTCCTAAAGTTCGGTAAACCAGCAGAAACTAATTTGAGATGATTCCTGTTGCTTCTGGTTGTTGGGAAAGTGGTCTCCAGCTCTAGCTGTCTGATCAGCTTTTTTGTTTCTACTGAGCCTGGTCCCGTTTCAGAGTTCCTTAGTTTGATCTGTTCTCATAGAACCTCCCCCACCCACCCCAGTTCCTTTTATTTTCTTTCCCCTGGTGGGTCAATCACAGAGACAATTGATTTTTCTGTGTCCTGTTTGAACCAGAAAGTGCTGACATCTAGGGGGGTGGGCAAAATATGAGTGAGCATTAACTCCCATGAAATAAGAGGCAGCCAGGCCAATCTCTCGGTTTAGAGATTAAAGTTGTGTGTGCATACATATATGTAACTGTATACTCAGGCCTATGCACCTGGTCTTGCCTACAATGCACAGTGGTAGAGAAATTTCAGTGTAATGCAGGAACACACACTAAATGAGAAATCCTCTTAATAAGCCGGAAGAATGAAGAGGAAAGCCAAACCTAAATGTCCAGGAGTTGATCATTAGTTATGAAATCCCAAACTCTTGAGCTATGGTCCTATACTAGCCAGAAAAGAATAATTTTCCCCCTCTTTTATTGGAAAGAAGACCCTACATTCCTTTTGACTAAAAGGAAGTTACGAGACAAGATGCAATTTTCTCTTTCTTTTCTGATAACTCTGTCATCCAAAGGATCACAACCATGTCAGAGTATCTGTCTTGGAAAGAAAAAGAGAGAGAGAGGGAGAGAGAGAGCGCTGGGGAGAGAAGCCCTGCAGCCCGTGGCCATCTTTGCATCAAAATTTTCCAGACCTCTATTTTTGATTGTGATCCCACTGATCTGAGTTTGAAATGCGAGCGCAGTGAGGCCCCTAAGCCTTCAATCGTGTGAAATTTTCAAAAGATCTCTAGAAGCAATCTCAGGCTGCCTGACCCCTGACAGGCGCCGATCTCTTTATTCCTCTCTCTGCCAGCACTTCATTTGTTGGAATATCTTTCAGATTTGCACCTCCAGATGACAAACCTGAGTGTTTATTATGTGTACATGAATCGGAAATCTTCAAGCCTGCACAAAAGCACCATCTTAAACATAATATTTAATTTCCCAGCCTAAGTGCCTCCTTCTTTATTTGCTTTTCATTAGCTTAAATATTTTTTCCAGGTCTCCCATGTGTCACTTTGATATTTAGATGATTCTCTCTTTTAATCATCATTTCCCCCTTGAAAAATCCCCTGTCGCCGGCGTCTGCGGCGCTCACGCTGCAGTGTCACTGTGTGGCGAGAGGCGAGGCCGCAGAGCCGGATGCAGAGTGGTTCCGGGTGTGGGGGACACCGATCCATGCGGGATGGGAGCCCTTGAGGTAACAGAGAAATGCTTGCTTTTAACTAGCGACCAGAGTTGGGCCAGGATCAGTGATGATCACACCCCCCCCCCATTATGCCTTTCTTCCTCAGGCCCTTTTAAATTCCTTACATTATTATTATTATTATTATTATTATTATTATTATTATTATTTAAAACTACACACACAAAGCAATACCTCAGGTGCCTTTCGAAGGTGCTTCAGCAGCTAGGACTCAGCCCTGGTGTTTAAGTCTCTAAGCATGGGCTCAGGATTTAGACAGACACTCCCTCCTACCTGCCTTTCTGGGGAATTCCTAAATCCTGGGGCACTGGGGACATTAGAGGGGAAGGGGGGAGCTTTTTGGGAGAGGGCTGCTTGGTCAAAATGCCCTGTGCCAAAAAATTCTGCAGACAAGATTTCGGGGTAGATGACACTGCCCACCCCTCCCCCAGTCTCAGCCCCCCAACTGAGGCATCAGACCTCAGCTGGGCACCCGGGTGGACTGAGTTGAGACTGAGTCGCATCCCACCCCTGCACAAATAGGAGGTGAATCTCCACCCTCAAGTACAGTTCCAGGTCGGGAGGTGATGGGCTATAGCCTGAATCGCTCCCCCCCAACCCCCGTGTTTGGATGGGCTGTGTTGCTATGATTAACTTATTAAACCCCTTCGTAATTATTTTAATTTGACTCCAAAAAATACTTTGGGCGACGTTGCGATGTGTGTGTATTTATCCATCCCCCCCATAAAACCTGTGTTAAAACAAATGTTACTTTTCTCTCTCTGTACATAGACCCTCCCTTTTTGAAATAGACCGCAGGGACTGCCATTAGATCGAATGGCAAGTCTTTATGGAAAGTGTTTTGCATAATTACATACCAAAGCCAGAACAGTCACCTCCACATTTTATGGGTCACAAACCATCAACAATTGCCACATTATTGTCCACCAAACCTTAGTCCCTTCATTGACGGAGCGGACTCCACTGCCTAATCTAGAACGAGAGAGGATGGAAATTTCTTCTAAGAACCCGAGAAGATTAGGTCCCCACTGACGACGTGTTTACATATAGTTACAAAGTTCAGAGGACCGACGGGGAGGGGAAAGGAAATCGGACTAGGCCTGATTAGGAGCGGCGCATCGGTCTAATATAGATAGCGCCTCAAAAGCAGCGGCTGAATGCTTCTCCCCTTTTCAGATCCGACCCCTTTCCTACCTTTGTGATGCAGTAATTAAGATATTCTTATTTAGACAGACAGCTTCTCTAGTAACTGAATAATATTAGCTCCTTTGATGTCAAACTTTTGACAGTCATCGCACCAGCACTGGGCGATTCAGCACAAATGCCCTCCTTAAAAAAAAAAAAATAGAAGAGGAAGAAGGAGAAGGAAAGAAGGAAAGAAAAAACAAAACCGGAAGAAAGTAGAAGAAAACCCCCATCGGCTTTGAAGAAATCTCAGCAGTGTGATCCTTAGTACCAAATGATCTAAATCGCCGCCGACAGGCCGCCCGGCTATAAATCACATGCGGTGTTAAATAATGAAGCCGAATTTGGGTTTTAGCTCATTGAGCAGTATTGGTGGAAACTAGAGCGGAAGCCCTAAGTCCCGCACGCCCTTTCCCGAGCCCCCCCCCCCCCCTTCCCCGACCCCCCCCCCCCCGAGCCGATGCCCAGATCGGGACCGAGGGAAGCTCCACAAAGTCCGCAGGGTCAGGGGAAGGATGGGGGGCACGCGGCCCGGCCGAGGTGGGGGCAGGTGCGGGCAGAGCTCCTAGCCCCTGGCCCCGCTTGGGAGAGCTGGGGACGACCAGCCACCTACTCCCGGGATGACACCTCGCCGTTCTTTTCGGGGCTTGTTCGCCAAATTTGGGACTTGCCAGATGGCAGGATTATTTTAGCGTCTGTTATATTATGTGTGTGGGGGGTGTGCGGGTGGAGAGCGAAGGCAGGAAGTCCAGAGACCGCGCTGGTTCCTTTAAAATACACGCACGTTCCCTCTCTGCCCACTGTCGGACTCGGACCCTTCCCGGAGCTCTGGGCTCTCCCAGCCGCCCTGCGGCAGACAGTAGGCGGAATCTCCGCCACCCCTGCCCTTCGGTGCCGACCCACGGCCCGCATCTCTGGACCGGGACCGGGTGCCCAGATGCGCGGAGCTTGGGCTGGAGAAGAGCGCTTCCTTCAGAGGAGAAAAGGAGGGGGGTGGGGTGGGTAGGAGAGTTGAAGGGAAGGGGGCAGAGAGGGCGGGTTAGGAGGGATGAGACTGTGACGGTGACACCTGGAAGGCATTGTCCTTGCGAGAGACACCTGTCAATCTCCGCTCCGGGGTCCCGGGGCCGGGGGCGGGGAGGCCGCGGGTCTCCGCGGTGATGTCATCGCAGAGTCCCTTCCCGGCGGAGGGCGGAGAGGGCTGGGAGGGGCGCAGAAACCCGGCGGGCTGGGAGAAGGGTGGGGGAGGAACAGAAAGAAAATAAACAGAAATCACTCTCACTCGCTGCGTCCTCTGCTCCGGATTTACATGGAAATCAATAATCCAACTTTAGTGTTATTTCTGATCTTGATTGACCCGTCTTTTCACTGGGGGAGGAGGAGTAGGGTTACAGCGTCCCATCCCACAACCCGCAATCCTGGGGGGGGGCTGGTACCCCAAAGCCTGGAGGTGACTGACCCTCCTTCCAGACCCAGCTCCCTCTTTTCCTGGCGGTTGCTCCAAGCGCAGGCTTCAGGCTTAAGGAGAAACACTTGGGGGTGAGTTTCGAAAGTCTTCCGATATTGCAGGGGGCGAGGGGAGAGTTAATTAACGCCGGGCTTGCTCAGCAAGTGGGCGAGGGGGCCTCGGCGTGGGTGGGCGGGCCAGGTCCAACACCCGGGTGCGCGCAGTGCGGAAGGCGTGTGATCTGGAGGCCCCAGCTTGGAGGCTCCGGCTGGGGGAAAGTGATCTGCAGTGGCCCCGGCGGGGGGCTGCTGAGGTGCCCCAGGCAGTCGCCCGCAGGTCCTAGGGAAATTCTGATCTCCCACCTACTGCGATCCCACACACCCTCCGCACCCCCACCGAGCGCTACTGGACTCCCCCTCTTCCTATTCTTTTCGGTCTGAGCTAATTAGCAGCCTGCCAGCGGCCTGATTTATGGAAACGCTCGGGCGGGCGGAGACGCGCTGCTAGCCGAGTCCTGGCTGCCTCGGGGCGGAGTGGAGGAGGAGTTTCCATCGGCCTCCCCGACGAGTGTTCCCCCGCCCCGCCGGAAGCTGGAAGTTGCAGTCCCTCCTCCCCATCTTCCACCCCGCGGGTCCTGGATGCCTCCGCGCCCTCGGCGCCCCAGCCCGGGACTCCGGGCGCCCTGGCGCCAGCCGGGCGGGCGGGGTCTGTGGCCGCGCAGCCTGCTGCGGAGTCCGGAGCGCGCAGGTTCCAGCCCCAGCTGACCCGGAGGGCAGGTTGGGAGCAGATAGGGCGGGAGCCGCCCTGCCCACGTTCGGGTCTCCAAAAAAAGGGAAATCGGACCTGAAGGGGGGAGGGCATGGTGCCCGAGGTCCGCACTAGGCTCCCAGGCCGGGAGGAGGTGCCGCAGGCCAGGATGGCGCCGAACGGAGCCACCAGCCCACCTAGCCCTCCAGAAGCTAGGGACTGTCCCAGGGGAGGGCGTGGTCCACTCAGTCTCCCTCCCCCCCCACTTTCTTCTGGGTCTCATCCTCAGAGGGTCCTTGGTGTTGCAGCCTCCAGTCAAGAGTCTGGGAATTTTGAGATAGGCGAATGCGGGGCCACAGACCGTCCCTAAAGCCACCCAGTCAGGCACTTCCCCAAAACACGGGCACCTCCTCGCCATCCGCGGCTTGGTTCCGCCTTCAAACGGGAGGAGGGCCAGGGGTGCTCCCGACCCTCCCAGTTGACCCAAACATAAGGATGGAGAGAGAAACGGGTGGAAGAGTCAAAGGAGGAAGCACCTGTTGCTCGTGCACCAGGAGTCTAGGGACGGCGCTAAATGACCAACTCACCCTACAAGCAAAGACGAGAGCGGCCAAGGAGAGGGGGGATCGTCTGTACCTTCCCCACCTCCGGGAAGCATTGGAAGAAAGAGAGAACTCGCCGACCCAGAAGGCCAGACACCCTGGGCATGTTCTCCAGCTCAGACTTGGGATGGGATAGGGACAGGGGGTTGAAGTCACTGGGAAGAGGGCCATGCCCCAAGTCTGGCTATGATGGAAACTGCACTTGAGGGGAAATGAGATCCACAGGAAAGTGTGTATAAAATTTATTTTAAAACACCACGCCAGTTCATCCTCCAGAAATGGTATCTGGACTCTGACAGGGGCAGGTGCAGAATTGAGATTCTTCTCCCATCAGGGGACCAAGTGGCTGTCCCAGTCCCCCTCCTTTCTGGAGTTCCCCCCAAATTAGGACCATTTGATGTCACTGAGAACCCAAAGCCCCCCACCCTCCACCCCCAGAGCCTCAGGGAAATATGATTTCCTACTCATCTTCCTCACTCCTCCCCCCACCTCTGCCACCACCATTTCCAAAGAGTTAACAATATCGGGGTGCCACTCAGGCCCCGGCCCTTGGGCGCTGCCACCCTGGAGGAAGGAAGTGGACACCCTCAGCCAGCTGGGGAGCCTGGCTGAATGCTGGTCTATGTAGTGGCATTCAGCCTCCTGAATTTCCAGCTGTACTGAAGGCTGGACATACTCGGGTGGCCCAAATCCATGATCAAAGTCTCCGTGGAAATGGAGACCCGCCCCCAACAAAATGTCTCTTCAGACAGCCCCAGTCTCAGGCTGGCTCCATCACCCCAGGGCCACGCTTCAGGCGCAGGGCCTCTGGGCGTCCCCCCAGCCCGCATCTCCTGCAGGCCAACTCCAGGACCTGCCGCCCACACAGCAAATGTTGGCTGTTAGGCGCCCAAATAATATTCTTCATTCGTCTTTTTCAAAGTTGATTTATAGCAATCGACAGGTTAAAGCCTCATCTGACTTCATTACTTTTAAAAGCTGTCTATTTCACAACTGTCACTTTTCATCACTTAACTCAAATAAATACTTGAAGAAATGAATTGGAAGAGACTTTTAGATCATGTTTATAATTCTTGGTCGCTATGTTAACATTCCTAATGACCTGACCCTCTGAGTTTCTGTAGACTTCTAAATTGGGCCGAAAATTCCTGCATTTACACTAGAAAACTTCAAGGAAGGTGAGGTGGCCAGAAATATCGGCTAAAAGTGCAGCTGGTAGGGAGTAGACCGTAGGTGCAGGCTCAGCAAAGCTTCCCAGCGGCTGCCGTGGCTCAGGCCGGGTGCCCGAGGCCACTGGAGAGGGTGGCGGCTCCCGGGTCACCGCGTTCCGGTGCAACGAAAAAAGGGCCCAGCTTAACCGACGCGCTGCTCGAGTTGCTCCGGCTTCGCAGAGCCTGGCTGCAAACCCAGGAGGAAATGGATGCAGAATGGAAATGCTGTTCATTTTGACTATTACTATTATATTTCTAAGGTTTCAAAAACGGTTTTAAACGGCCCCCACGACCACAGGTTGAGTATGGCCGGGTGAAAGGCACTTCCTGCCGGTCATCGTTGACCTAGAGCTTGTTAGATACCCAGGGAAGGCAGAAGTGTGGAAACGAAATCGCAAGGATGGAAGTGCGTTCAATAAATCGAAATAGTTCCTTCTTCAATTTTGCTGCCATTTGCCAATGCTGGGTCCTCCTAAGGCTGGTGCCACCCCCTTCTCTCTCTCTCTTTTTTCCCATCCACTCATACAGAACCATCTCTTAGAAATCGAAAGAAAGAAAGAAAGAAAGAAAGAAAGAAAGAAAGAAAGAAAACTAAAGAAAGAAAGAGAACTAAAGAAAGAAAGAAAAAGAAGAGAAAAGAAAGAAAGGCTAGAAAGAAAGACTAGAAAGACTAGAAAGGAAAGGGGGAAAAAGTAAAGAACGAAAAGGAAAGGAAAGGAAAATTACAGGAAAGAAAAAGAAAAACCTAGCAAACAGGAAAACTGCCTAGTTTGGAGGACAAAGCAATATCGAGTGCGTAAGATTTTCTTTCCTTTATTTTTCCTTCAAACAAGAAAAAAGAAGAAGAGAAATCTCCCGACCCTCTACCCTCGGTTGGAGGAGTTGGGCGACTCTCTGGCGCATTAGGGTCTGGCCTCCCCCGAACTGGGCAGAGGCCCAACCCCCGAGCGCCGGTCCCTTAGGCTCTGCGGTCCCCGCACCCTCGCTTCAACCCCGCCCGGGTCCCACCGCGAGCACGAACTTCGCAGATTCCCCGGAGCAACAGCACCGGGAGCGTGCACCGGCCTCGGCCGGGCCTTGGTTCCCTGCCACCGCCAGCTTCCCCCGGTCGCGGCCTCAGACCTTCGCCCACCCTGCGGGCCGGCTGGCCCAGAAGGTCTGAGCGCTCTGCGACTTTTGGTGCCGAGACGGGAGGAAGCCGGCGGGAACCTGACTCGGCGGCCACTGCCTCGCAGCGGAAACGCGGCCGGAGCGCTCGGCGGCTGGGTGCGCTGCCGTACCCTGGAGCGCCACCTCGCTGCGGAAACTGAAATTGCATGGCCACGCTCCCAGCCTTCTGCAGCTTAACTTGACCGTCACCGGACTTTCCCCTTCATCAAAACCTTAAGAGAGCGAAACGCGCAGGCCTTCTTCCAGTCGGTTAAAAGGCATTATCTGTGACCGACATATCGCACAATGTCTGCACTGGGATGAAGGGGAAATAACAGGAGAAAGAGAAAAATATATAGGTACAATTTCACCGAGTTTAAGCGATGACGCTGCTTTGATAGGAAAGATAATATAAATGAGAGATGTCTTCTTGAAGGCCACGGGTTTGGGCTGCCGAGTGCAGACCACTCGGCTAAGGCCAATGCAAATATTTCGAAGGAGGCCTATGAAGTCATCCCTTCCCAATTACAACTGCATCCAAATTCACTCATCTGGTCTGTCGGACATTAGAGGGGTTTTGCCAGGCCAGGGCAGTGGCCAGCCTACCAAACCTCGTACCCCCACAGTCGTTGGCTCTGCTGACAAAGCCACCACAAAATGCAGCCCCTAAATGAACATGGACACCTGTGTGCAGGTGAAAGCAGCAACGGGGAGAGGTACAAATTACACTGCATTTGACCCTGTCTCACCCAGTTGGCACCATAAGAGGTTTTCCCCACTCTGAAGTCCTCACGACTAAAAAAATACACAGAAAAATTAATTCACTTATATGGTGCGTCTTTGCTTCAATTTGTTTTCAAAGTGCATGATCTCAGAGAAAAGTCTTATGTAAAAATAAATTTCACGAAACAAGATTTTTTTTCTGTGAAGATTCCAGACATGATGTTAAAAGCAAGGAGTCTTTCCTATAGTCCGGAGAGAATTTGTGTAGTTTCTTTGTTTTGAAGGGGCACAGTCCTTTTTCTAATGTAGTTTTAACTACAAGTTTGTTTTTGGTTTTAAGGAGCTTAGGAGATCCCACATAGACTGAACTGGGGACCATGGGGGTGGGGGACAGTGTGTACGTGGTAATGTATAAGCCCCTGCATTTTCCTGCCTGAGCAAACCCAACATACAGACTTTTTCTTGAATCTTTGCCCTCCCTAAGTTCATAGGGTGGCGACGGAGGGAGTCTTCCTTTGCCCTGTAAACAACACTCCCCGCTGCAGATTAGCAGACTCTCAGAAAGCCCCCCACCCTTGCTCAAAAACTACAGGGCTGGGCCAGGAAAAAAAAATGGTTTTCTGATTGTCTGTCCCTTCTCCATCAGGCTAGGAAAGATTCTTGACAGACCATACAGGAAAGAGGCCCCCATTTCTTAGCAGGACTTGAATAAAGATCCCTCACCTTGGCCAGCTGAGCTGGTCCCTGGCAGTCTTGGGGTTTTCTTGCCAGGGGGGGATGCTACCTTGGGGAGAAGGAAGCTGTTGAGAAATCTCAGAGCTAAGAGGCAACTGTTGGAAGGGTCCTGGGATCCACTGAGGGACAACAGTGAGGAACAGGGACCATAACAGAAGAGAGTAGAACATGAGAAAATGAAATGCTTGAATATACCTGCCTACAGTTTTGAGAAGGGGAGTATCTATATTAGAAAGGTTTGCCTCTCTCCCTTTCCCTAGCTCTCTCTCCCTCTTCCTCTCCCCTTCCCTCCCTCCTTCGTTACCTCCCTTCATTTCTCTCTCTCTCCCACCCCCTCCTCTTCTCACATTCAGATTTTCTGCATTTTTTTTCACAGAATAATGCCTGGAGATGAAAAATGATTTTTATTGCTATTACACTTCCTACCGCAAGATGCAGTGCAAGGCGGCAGAGTTTGTCTTACAACTGTGTCACACTGTTTCACTGATGCAAAACATGTAGCCAGAGGGTGTTGCTAATGACTCCTGGATTAGAGCGAGATTGAGACTGGGAGAAGGAGAAAAAGAGTGAGAACAAGAGAGACGGAGGAAAGGAGAAGAGAGAGGAATTTCATTAGAGAAAGGGGGGAGGGGAAACACCATAGAATCGAGTCTATTAATTTGATCAGGATATTTTCAGATTTCAGTGTTCTCTTCAAGCTTGAGAGTGAGCTAGAGAGAGACCAATATCCTTTTAAGCACCACGGAAGGTTGTTGTGTTTTTTTTTTTTGCATGTTAATAACTATTAATTATGTTTACAGCCAGATAGCTGAAGAACTGTCCTTTGGAAAGAATCAAACTTCGGAAAAACGCTTAATATCTGATTAAAGGCTTTTCCTGGAGCCGAGGCCACTCGGAAGGAGGTGGGGACCCGGTAATCACCCAAGGGGGTGCGTAGCGCAGAGAGGCCTGCAGAGGCTCACGGGCCCCGCCCGTGCTGGTGCCACACACGTACACACGCCTCTGACAGTCTGGTGGGCCCGGGGTGCCCCGCCGGGCCGTGGCGGAGAGCCGAGGCGCAGCCCGGGGCCCGGACTCGGCCTCTGCTTGGTCTTGGCGAAAAGGTCCCTCCGGGCTCCGAACACCCCGGCGCCCTCCCCCGGGACGAGCTCTACTTAGGGAAGCGGGAGGTTTCGCGGTTCCTACCGTGGCCCAGGCCGGTCCCACCGCCCTGCAGTCCGCTTCTGCCCCCCGGGGCACAGCGAGGAGGGCATTCCCTCGGGGCTGCGGCCCTTTGAACCCGGGGAGCCCTCGGCTCCCGCCCGGGCGCGCGGAGCTCGCTCGGGGCCCGGCTGCGGAGCGGAGTGTGGGTGGCGGGTGGGGTTGAAGGGGAGTGGG
>LNAC01000786.1:85769-98904 GCA_002007465.1 Ailurus styani | reverse complement strand
TTAAGCCTGGAAGCTTGGCTGTTTACCCAAACGAATTTCCTTTCAGGCCCGAGACGCCAATGAGACAAGATCAAACTCCCCTCTTCGCTCTGTGTGTGTGTGTGTGTGTGTGTGTGTGTGCGCGTGCGTGTGTGTGTGTGTGTGTGTGTGTCGCCTTCTCCAAGCCGGGCTTTGTGAATGGGGGCTCCAGGACGCCGGCTGGGAGGGACCAGAGGCCGACCCGGGCACCAGCGCCTCCTCCCGGGGGCTGGGAGAAGCCAGGAGGAGGACGCCCCAGACACAGTGGTCCGGAGCGACAGAAGCAAGCGACAGGGACACAGGCCGCGGAGAGATAAGGGCCGCGTCCCCGAAGGCCGAGCGGGGACACTTACTGTCGTGTGTGGGAGGAGGAGAGGGGAGAAGAATATGAATCACATCCTCCTTACAGTCCCTTAGTTTCCGATCCCTCCAAAGCTAAATCTAGCTCCTTGGCCACTGATTTCTAGGACTCCTTCGCTCGAGATATATTAGTTGCAAATTAGGCCAAGGTTTTGGCGATTAGGGTACAATGCAGGCCGCGTGACACGCGCCTCTGGGCCTACGCCTGGGTCCCTCCTCGCGCCGAAAAATGATGAGAAAGCAAGAGAGGGTGGATGGTCTGTATTGACAAGACATTTGTCATTTTTAAAGGGGTCCACATCCAAGAATATCCATCAGCCTGGGGGTGGGGAAGGGAAGCGGAGATGAGGGGACCAAGTCCCAGCCGCCGCGCAGCAGGTGATCGCGGTCCTGGGCGTGGCTCCGGCCCTGCTCCAAGGGCCATCTAGAACTGAAATGTTGTTTGCAAAATAACAATAATACTTTTAGTATGACTGATAATAAAAATCAGGAAGACGGAGTTGTATTTATTTAACGTCGTAAAACAAAACCCGGCCACACATCGTTCCTTGTACATATATTGAGTGGCGCTGTCTCAGACAACTCATTCCTTTCGGCCTGGCGATTAAAAGCTTACCCAAAAAATGGTTTCTGGGAGAAAAAGGTGTCATTCTGCTGCTCCTGACTCATCCACTTTTGCTCCTCCTTGCCTTGGCCTGCCCCTGATCCCTACCCCAACTTACACACACACACACACACTCTCTCTCTTTCTCTCTCTCTCTCTCTCTCTCTCTCCCTCACCGAAGGGTCCCTTGTTTACAGTTTGTTTTTACATGATGAACCACCATCCCCCATCCCAAGATGTTCTTATATAACCGAAATTTCCCTGCCCTGGCGATGACCTAGGCAGAGTGCAATAGGGACCTGCTAACATTTGCTTCAGGTTTCAGTCTCTTCTAATCCCGGTGGTCCGGGCCTGGGCAAACACCCTAGGGAAGAACCGCAGAGGTCTCGGTGTTTTACAGGCATTTTAGGGTGGAGGGCAGTGGCTCTAGGGCTCAGAGGGGCCCCGGGTAGCTGGCTAATCCCTGGGCATGAGTAGGGGTCTTGGGGACCCCAGCTAGGCAGTGATTGGTCTGTAAGAGACGTGTGTGAGAGACTGAGATGCCCACGGAGGAGACCTGATGAGCCTCGCGGTTACAATAGCTAACATTATTGAGTGCTTCTATGTACCATTGTGCCCATACTCCTGGGCGCCTCCAAATCTAAGGACAAACAATGGTGGCCAAGGGTAGGCCTCGGAGTAGGGAGGTCAGATGGGGCAGGCAGGTAGCTAGGTAGGTGCGATTGGGTGGCTGAGGTAGACGTTCCTACCCCGAAATATATTCTCCGGGCCAGGAGAGGCGAGACGTTGCTGGCCGTCGGGAGCGGGGCCAAGGAGTCCTCCCTCCCTGCCTGCGGTCGTCCGTCGCCGGGCACAGGGAAGGCCAACCAGGTTCCAGGGACATTCCCACTTCTTCGCTCTGGAACCCCGGAGGAAAGTCGACTGGGCAGTGGCAAACGCTCGGGCGCTCCGAGGCCAGGCTCACGTCCAGGCCCCGGGGCCCCACGTCCGGCGCCTCCTCCCGCCCAGGTCGCGGACGCACTGCTCCCGGCGAGGTGCGCCTCCCTCGCGGTGCCAGGGGGCGCTTGACCGACTCCCGGACCTCGGCAGCCGGCAGCCAGGGAGGGAGAGTCCGGCCTCCGAGGCCTGGTGCGCGCCCTGGGCACCAGCGGGGCGCGGGCCGGGCGGCCCAGGGAGCACTCAGGCCGCTCCCGGCCCCGCCACACCCCGCGGGGTTTCTCCAGCTTGCCGTCCGAGGCCGCTCCCGAGAGCGGGAGTTTTGCTGCATTTACTGCCTCTCCCTCCCATCCCCCCTAAAGCCTGGGCTGAGACTCGCCGGTGACCCCGTGGCGTGCCCCGAAGAGGGTGGAAAAAAGCAGGCGATGCGCTCTGTCTGGAGACAAAAGGCCTCCGCGCTCAGACTCCTCTAGGCTTAGCCGGCGCGTTTCGCACCCGCCTCCACCTAAGCAGAGGAGGCGGGAGCAGGTGGAAGCGTCCTGGCAGGGGTGGCTCGAAGTAGAAAGCCTTGATTGATCCCAGAAATTGGACACCTCCGAGTCCAAGGGCAGAGACAGGGCCTCGGCATCCGCTCCAAAAATACAGAGTCTGCCCCCAGCACTCCCCGCCAAGCCCCCATCCAGATATTCTTTTATAAAGGGGCTCCTTCGTTGCTGGTTTTTTCTGTCTAGTCTCCTTGCAAATCACCTGGCAGCTAGAAAACGCTCGCCGCTAATATCGAACTACGGAGGTTACTTCTTTCCCTAAAAACGACTCTGGCTTTCCTTCTTCTAGGAGACCTAAGGGAGACTTAACTGGCTTTAAGATTTAAAAAAAAAAAATCTTTAGACTCTCTCTGGGTGTGAGATGTGGTTGGAACACGCAGAGTTTCCTGCCTCCCGACACGGACTCCCCGCTGCCCCGGGAAAGCTAGTCCTGCGAAGAAGAAATAGTCTTTTCTTACAGTCTATCATTTTGGTATTACAAATAACAACCGTGGAGTGAGAAATACCCCCGGCCTAAGAATATTGATAGATGATAGTAGCGATATTCACAATCGATCCTTTAATAGGCAGACGTCATAAATCATGTTCAATTCCCTGACAGCACAGTACTTCACTTAATAATATAATTAAGATTAAAACTCGAGAGGTATTGGAGGCAGCGGGTATTGATAGCTTCAAAAATTGCATTCTGGATATGACGGTGGAAGGGAAAGGGACCTTTGGAAAATATAACCCCCTTCCCAAAATGTGAGGTCTTCCCTTTGCTCCTGTCCTGGGAGCCCCTTTAACCCTGTCCCCCCCACCCCACACACACATACACCTCCCCCCTCACACCAGTAATCCCCATTTTTGATAGGTGAGCTGGGAGTAGGCTGGCTCTTCCCTAGAAATGTTGAGAATGATAAAGAGAAATGGGGCTTGGCTTGGGTGGGTTTCCTGAATTGAGGAATCCTTTAAAAGTCCATTCCTCCCTCCTTGAATCTGGAGGGCAGGAAAAAAAAATGTTCAGGACACCTAGGAAGTGGTATTGTTTGTTTTTTTCAATAGGATTAATTTCCTGGACAGTGTTTCCGAAATTACATATAAATCACTGAACATCTGCAGGTATATGCCAGTCCACTCCATTTCTGCAGTTTTAACTGCCTGCGAACCTTCCCAGCACTGCTTTCCAGTCCAAATCAGGCCTCAGGGTGGAAATGAAAACTTCACGTGAAGAGTAAAACCAGAGGGGCAGGGTCCCGGGCAGGGTCCCACGCAGGGGTGATGATCTGCTCTTTGCTTCGTGGATAAAGCTGATCGTAAGTGTGGCTAAAATTATTTCAAAGAGCGGAATATTAATCAAATCAACCAGAGCTGACAAATGAGAAATATCTGAAAGTCAGTGGTAATTTACAACTTTGTTATTAGTTAAGAATCGCCTGCCTTGTAGCAGTAATTAATAACACTTAGAGAGGAACCATTTGGAAATCCCCCTCCCATTCTTTTTATTTTCCTCTGTCTCTTAAGGAAGGAAAGAGAGAAAGGAAGCAAATGAGTGATCAGTAGAAACAGGAAAAACACTGAGTCGTTAGCGGGAGAACAAAACTGGAAAATATAAAAGAAAGAGGAAAAAAAAGATTAGCCCCATGGGGGGCCATCAGGAAATAAAGAAAATATAGAAGGAGGGGTAGTAAATCATAAGGGTAGTAACCGTACCCCATGAGCAGGCTGGCTAAAGGTTGAATTTCAAATGGCCCAGAAACCCCATCAAAATGAACAGTGCTGCTAAAAAATCTTGAAAGTAGCTCAGCTCTGAATCAAGGCAGAGCTCAGGGCATTGTCTGTTTTGTTGTTGTTAACAATGTATTTCTTTATAGCCTAGGAGCAGACGTGTGCAGGCTCTTTCCCAAATTCCATCCCTGGAGACCAGACTGGCTTTCATGTTTCTGGTGTTAACTCTCCTCTTGGTCACAGACAATCCCTTCCCCAGTCTTACACTGATTACTAGATTGTCTCAGCCCCACCTAAACAACACACCAAAATAATGACTCGTTGAAAAACTATAAATCATTTCAATGTCTGAGCTTGGAAAGCCACTTCAGTGAACAGGCTTGCTGTGAAAAGGTAAAGAAATTTCCAACCTTCTCCTCACTGAGGAAAAGCTGCTACTTCCCTGAACTTTTATTTGTTGGATGGGGGAATTTTCTAGATTGGTTAAGAAAGGATGCGGGGGGGGGGGATAACTTTGGCAAACTTTATCTGGTCTTTATTATAAGGCTCAGTCTTGTCTCGTTGAGCTCAGGCTACAAAAGGTAGCTAGAGATTGAGATTTATTGGTCTCTAAATGAAAAGATTCATTTGATAGAGGTTAACTCAAAGTTCCTATACCGTGCCTGGCTTTGGCAAATGTCTCTGTGGAGTCAGCACAGACGCAGTTCAAAGAAATCTTAAAAACACACACAGATATAGACACACAAACACACTGGCCCACTTAAGCCGCAAATGCAATTCTCTTTTCTTTGTTGTTTCTTCTGTCATTACAAATCTCCAGCCTCTTTCTAGGTGGCTGGGATGTTTGGCTCCCCCCATGCACAAGCAGCTGAACTTTGCCATTTTGTATCTTTTGCTTTTACTAGCAGTGAATGAAAGAATAATGGGGGGGATAAAGTAAAAGGGGAGCAGAGAACTAATTCAAACAAAGCAGAATACGTTTGTAAATGAGGTGGAGGGGAGAGAGAGGGAGAGAGAGAAAGAGAGAGAGGGAGATGTGGATGGAGGAAAGGAGCTCTACGATAAAAGCAGGCAAACTGGAAATTGATGAGATGGGTTTTCAATGATTAGAGTCTGAGGATCCAATAGGAACCTGCAGAATGTATGGTTGTGTAGAGGGGACCAGGAGAGAGAGACTATGCCAGAGACTTCAAGGGGGGAAGCAGGGAGAAGACAGCAGGCAAGGACCTGAGATCCTGTGCAAGGAGAGAACCATGGAGATGCTAATGAGGGAAAATTAACCTTTGGGTTGGGTCTGTGACATGGGCCTGTCACTGAATGCCTGACCCAGGGGCTGCTAGCGGCTTTGCTCTGCACCAGGGAAATGAGATAATCGCTCTGAAACCCACCAGTCCTGGTGCAAACAAGCTCTGAAACCCTGTTGTGGAAAGTAACTAGCAGCTCCTCCAAAGACAAGGAAAACAAATGAAAGCAGGCAGAACCGCAACCAGGCCCAGAGAGCAAACCTAGAGACAAGTCACTGTGTGCATGGGTTCAACTGTGGAGCCCCGCAGGCTGGCACACTAGTGGGAGGGAGGAGCAGGGCCTGAGAAATGAGAAATATCTTCATCTCCCTTGCTCCAGTCTGTCACCGAAGGCCCCGGATAACTGGACCTTGGTGAGGCAACACAAGGGACAAATGGATTTTATCTCTAGGAACGTGGCCACTGGGCCAGAGGATTATTGCTTAGGCAGAGAAAATATATGGGGGGGGTGGGGACGGTGGGGAGAAGGGCTACAGAACAGAGAGAGAATTTGGAGAGGACAGCCCCCCAAACAAACAAACAAACAAAGAAATTCAAAGGGAGAGTTGAAAAGTGGAGTGGCTGTGGTAACACGTCACAGACACAGAGACATTAAAACACACACGCATACACAGGGATTTTATTAAACAAACAAGCCAACAACCAAACGCACATCAAAAACACATTTGGTCCTGCTGTCATAGGGAAAGAGGGTTTGAAATGATCGTGGAGCTCTGGTAGGGATCCTTCCGGCCTTTAGGACTGTGGTCTCTCCCCGCCCCCCCCTCGGCCTTTTCAGGGAAACCCAAAAGTCGCCCGATGGTGGAGCAGGAGCCTCTCAGAGGCTGCGTGGGGAGGACTCCCTGTTGGAGGCGAAGGGGTCGTGTTTCCAAGTAGAGACATCAACAAACCACAGTCTTAGTGACAGTGACAGCGCAAAATTATGTTTAATGTTGCAAGGGGGAAAGGGGAAATATAAAATTAGCGCAGAGAAAATGTTTCCCAGACCTTCTTTACAATTAGGGCAGTGGCATATGGATGGGCGAACGGCGAGGTCGAAGGCGACCTAAGAGGCCCAGAGCACTGGGTGGAGGCAAAGGTCCCTCAAGTCCCCAGGGTCCTCGTTCCCTGGGAGGAAAAGGAAGGCTTCTGGAGGGAGGTTAATGGCACTCTGCCCAATCGCAGCACTGGGTTTAGAACCTGTTTTCGGAAAAGAGGATATTCTAGACATTCCATCCTGGTGGAGATTGACAGTTCAATGACTGGCCTGCTTAGTCCCAAAGCCACAGGGTTTTTAAATTAGTGATGAGGCTGGTGAAGGGCTGGGGGTAGGGGGTGGGCTGGAAAGAGGAAAAGGAAATAGGGGGGATAGATGTGCAGTTTCGGACCCCTCCCCCATCCTTTTAGGAACCTGGGTGACTGTAGGGAGAAGGTAAGAGGAAGCGAGAATTATTTAATAAGTTAGCAAGCCCCTCTTTGGAACTTGGAATCAGCCCTGCCTCAGCTGCCCCGGTACAGGTACAGGTGCCAGGACCCTGAAGCTTTCTCCTGAGTCCTCGACCAGGACCTAGGGCAAGCAGATGCCTGCCAGGCAATGGAGAGGATTTGCCCAGAGAGAGCCAGGGAGGTGGGAATGGTGGGGGGAATGGTGGCATTTTCAAGAAGGAAGCAGTTTCTGTTCAATGGTAGAGATTATATTCCCTAAGCTGCTTATTTAAAGAGACAGAGAGAGAGAGAGAGAGAGAGAGAATCCCCCTCCCCCCATCCTGTTGCAGTTATAAAGAATATAATTTTGCTTTGTCTAGAAACCACTGTATTATTGTGGTTATTAAATGCAGTTTCCCTTCTTAGTGTGGGGGGGATGAGAGAGAGAATGGAAAATTCATTTTTCAAATCATACAAATTTAAAATGAATGTATTTTTAAAAAAGAAACTTGGATGGAAAGGCAGATGAGAGACCGCAGTAAGGGGGAGAAAAAGAAGGAACACACAGAAAACAGCCTGATTCTTTAAAGACTAATCTATGCAGAATGATCAGGAAAAACAACTCGGGGAGGAGGAAAAATCAACTGTCATTTCTTACTCGGTGGTGCTCCATGACCTTAGGGAAAATGAGGGCACAGCTATACCTTGAGGTTGTAGTTTTACACTTTGATTTTAGCAACAAGTATCAAAAGACCTAAACTAATTGATTGTCGAGTTCCTTGGCCCTACTCCAAAGAGCAATATAGATTTAATTGTATGTTGCTTAAAACTCCATTTCTCGAACAGTGTGAAACATGTAATAAAAGTCATAAACCGTATCGGAGAATTTTTTTCCCCCCCACAAAGCATAAATACCCAACTGACACTTGGAAATCTTAGCTAATACCCCTAATGGGTTAAAAAAAAAAAAGCCATCTGAGAGAGGTAGCCACATAATAAAATCTAAACTGTTAATCCATTTTAACTCATTCAAAAAAAGAACCTGCGGTTGCGGGAGGCACGTTTTGCAGGGGAGGGGTCGGGGTGAGGAGACCCCCCCATCAGCCATCTGACTTGTTCAAACGCGGTCCATCTAAACCACACTGCCCTAAAGGAAAGCAGGTTCTGGCCTTTCGAAAGACACCAGCCATCTCTCCAGCCTGGAAAAGCGAGCTGAAAGTTGCAGCCAGACTGCCTGGCCCGAGCTCTCCTCTCCCTCTCCCCGAGACTAGGAAGCCACTCGGCGGCGGCCGTCGCTCTCCACCGGCCTCAGCCCGGCTTCTCCCGAGGGACAGGGAGAGCTGGAGGCAGGCAGGAGCTCCCCAAAGCTGCGCCACGAAATCGCCCCCTGCCTCTCCCCGGCAGCTCCCCGCACCGCATTGTCCTCTGCTCTCCCCGACCCCCAGCGGCTGTTCCGTCTAAACCAGCCCCCACGCGCCCCCCCTTCCCGAGCCCCGGGGCATCTCGGAGAAGCGAAGGGTCCCAGCCACGCCTGCGCTTCGGTCGGAGAGCAGCCACTGCCGCCAAGTTCGAAGCCGCCATCAAGCGGGCGGCTGCGCCGGTTGCGGGCCGTGCCCTGGCGTGGCCACGCGGGCCGGCTGCAGGCGGAGATCTGTAAAAATCCACGTGAGCCGCCCCCTCCTCCTGCTGCCGGCGGCCCCTGACACGGCAGCATTGAAGCCGGCCCGGAGGTCCCCGAGGTCTCCGAGTGTGACAGTACTCCGCATAGCGGGTAGATGGCACAATTTTCTAACATTTAGAGAGAGGAACCCACGCTGGGAGCAATAAGTCCATTTAAAAGCCCTTTATTTAAAAGGAACAAAGATAACTGACAAGCGAAGTACAGAGACATCTCAATGAAATTTCCAAAGAAGAAAGAGAAATCAGAGGCCAAAGCAAATGCGAACTGGGCTTGATGGAACAGGCTAGCACTTTCCTCCCTCTCGAAAAGAAAGATAAAAGACAAAAAGAAAGAGGTGGTGGTCACTGGGGCTGTGTGCCTTAACGACCACAGTCCAAACCAAATTGTAAAAATCCACTGCCACAAAAACTTGAAAATGGCCAGGTGGGCTCTGCTGGGGCAGGTGGGAGAGAAGCCAGATCTGTTCAGGGGAAGCGACTTGGGAGTCTTGCCGCCCTGCCTCGGAGCTTACACGGTAACCTTGGATTACAGCCGCCTCTGCTTTGGGTTGGCGGGGTTCGGGGAGCCCAGGGAAGGTGGGTATGCCAGGCACCCCACTCTGGGCACAATGGGGCCTCTCTGAGGGCCTAGGGCCTGAGGTCTCTGTGCTGGAGCTGCCGCCCCTAAAATAGTGCCCAGGGCTGGGCTGCGCGTCCAGCCAGGATCCCATGACCTAAGAGTTGGTCAGAGTCAGGGTACTCAAGAGCCCACTTGCAGACTGAAACAACTGCTACCTCTTCAAAACCAAGAGGGTCAGGAGAGCGCCCACGGATGTCTCCCGACAAATCCAAGACAGCCCACACTCCATCCTGTGATCAAACACGGTCACCCCCAGCTCCCCACCTCCAAACCTCCATGCCAGATCCCCCACGCCCGCCAGGAGACCTGCAGGCCGAGAGGAGACAGAGGAGGGGGCGAGAAGCCAGGAGAGGAGCGATGCCCCTCTGGTCTTCTCTGCTCGGCGCTGGCCCGGCAGAAAGGGTGAGGCGGCTAGCGCCCGCGGGGGGTCAAATGATTGTATTTGGGTGGGTGCTCGCCGACATATTTGCTGAGTAAACCTCCCTCGCTGTGCTGAAGGCGAATCCCCGTTGATAAATCCATCATTACTGTTCGGATTCAGGGAGGCAGCCGCGCCACTAAATTCATCTTACATTTGTAGCGCTTTAATAGACATTTATTAAATGCTTTTAGAGAGAGGCATGGGGCGCGTGATTACATCCTAGTTATAGACAGAACATAAAGACCCACGTTAACACCCATTTGCAGGAAGGAAGGAAGAGGTGGGGAGGAGGGGAGTGAGGCAGAGGGACAAAACGAGGAGAGGCGAGGGGAGATGGGGCAGGCGGGGGCACGGAGCCTGGGCGTTATTAGCAAAGGCTGCCTGGCAGGGAGCAAGGCAAGAGCCGCAGGAAGTCGCGGGAGCGGAGAAGTCCCCACTCGCTTGGCAGTTCCCTGGGCTTCCCCTTTCCTGGCGCCCCCCTCCCCCACGCAGTTGGCAGCGTGGGGGGCTCCTTTTCTCTCTACCAGGGCACAAGGGACGTTTGTGCTGCCTCCGTCGACCCCCTTTTGTCCCCACCCCCCCACCTCTCCTTACTTTATTCCAGGCCTCTCCAACTGAGATTGCTTGGAGCAGCCAAACTAGGGGCAGAGGAGCCTCCACACTCCAGGACCCCAAGAGTTCCTTTAAAGCATCCTCTCACGCCCCAAAACAGCAAGTCAGAGAGCTGAGCCAGGCTTCCTCCAGCACAAAGCAGTCCCCGTGGCGTGACAGCCCCGCTGTTCCAAGGGTTCCTTGGCCTGACTTAGTCACGCCTGTGGATCCCTCCTCCTTCCTGCACCATGAGGGCTCCAGGCCACCTTTGCACCTCCACCATCTCCTGCCTGGGGACCTGTCCCGGACTTGCCCTGCGTCCCTCGACCTCAACCTAGGAGCTGGGCCTGCAGTACTGCCTGGGCCTCCAAAGGGCCTAATGCCTTCCTGAGCGGGGCCAAGGCCTCATCTAAAGGCCCAGTAGCCCAGGCTCCCTCAGTCCTGCGAGCGCCCTTGCTCCGCTGGGACGCTGCCACCGACCTGGGCCAGGAGGGCAGCGGTCAGGGCTCCCGGCCCTCCCTGGCTCTTGGTAAGGAACACTTCCGCTATCTCAAAGATGCCATAAGAAAATAAATACAAGTGACACTGTGCTGGGCCAAAGCTCATTAGTTCGTTGTCCAGGGCTAATAAAGGAACAGAAGCGCAAATTATAGAGTTCAGCTCCAACACACGCTCTGTCACCCGAGATCAGCGTACCGCGAGCTTGATTCCAATTGCTCCGAACTTGCTGCGCAGTTTGCCCCCCCACACCCCCTCCTCGTGAGCAGGAGGTTGGTGGAAAAATATAGTTCCAAAGGGGGTAATGATCAAGCTTTTCCTCTCGGAAGCCTGCGCCACCTCATTTCCCATCAGTAATCCCAATAAAATTAACGTCGTGGCTGCAATTGAAAAGAGGAGGGCCCGCGACACTCCTGAAATAACACACTCTCCCCCAGCAAAAGGTAAAAAGCAAAACGGCCCTTTGTTCAGCTAATTAACGAAGGCCCAACTCCGAAAGCAGATGTGTTTGCTTAGCTAATCACAAGCATGTTTCTTTCAAGGAACGTCATTTCGAGGGGGCCGCTCCGGGGGATGGGAAAGGGGGACACAGCACCCCCCCCAGGCCCTCTCTGCCTCAGGGGTCTCTCACCCCAGACTAATATCCAGAGGCTGAAACCATCTCTCACACCTTTCTCTCCCTTGGCCCTACCCCCAGAGGCCCAGGAGGCACCTCAGAGCTCCACGGAATGCCAGGCCTGCAAGACGCGAGGGGGAAAAAAATAATAAAAGTTTTAATGACACAGATGCCATATTAAATGAGGCAGTTTTACAATTCACTTTGAATAGGACGCTAACTTATTACAAGTGTGTTATCAGAAGGACGATAAGATTTATAACTCTGAGAGTCAGCTTTTCGCCTTAATGACAATGGATGTTAAGGGGAGGAAATCTGTTCTCTATTAGAGATGCGAGTCCCTTCCCTGTTTTCGGGCACTTACAGATGAGTCCAGGAGAGCAGATCCCAAGCCCCTTTGTGTCTCCTTATGAAAATTTCTCTCTTTCCCCTTTGGCTATGAAAACGGGTCTCTTTGCTGGGTGAGCACCTCGCTCAGCTTTGGAGCTTGAGGGAGGGCAAAAGAGAGAGAGAGAGTGGACAGGAGACTGGGCTGGAGATGGAGGTGAGGGGGGTGGGGGCGGTTCTCAGCTCCCCCGTTCATGCAGCAAAACTATTTCCCCGTCTTTCTTTGCCATACAAAAGATGGCTTTCCCCTAAACCAACACAGTAAGCAAACTTTAAAAAACTGGGGTCCTATTACAAACCAACGCCCAGCACTAACTGCTTTAAAATTACTGCATAATTAGATTTAGTTGAATTTCACCATTAATTAGGCAGCCGCACTGCAGGGAGCCTTTGAAATCTGAGAAAATGGGAAAAATCATCTGAAGCACGTTTTTAAAACCCAACTTCAATAAATCTTGACGAGGCCCAGAATTCAGAGAGTACCTCGCTCCGCTCCCAGGCGGCTGAGGGTAAGGGTCTCCAGGCCCGGGCAGGGACTGGCATTGGACGAGAGGGGCGATTCCCCCATCCGCTGAGAGCTCGGCCCGGGCCAATCCACTGTCTCTCCAGAGGCTCTCTGAAGACCCTCTCTGGGAGGCCAAGTCTGTCCCGGCCGGCCTCGCCCGCTCAAACCTATTAAAGAAAGGGGATCCTGCGCTCTGGGCGCGCTCCTGCCAGGGGCGCCGACCACGCAGGCTCACATTGCCAGGGCCTGCGACCACCCGCCCGGAACCCGCCCTCCGCCCGGAAAGCCACCTCTGCTGTAACTTTGACAGGCAAGCAGCAAGTTCTGCCCACGCCCGGCGGGGTTCGCAGCCCAGCCTCCACCCCCCAGCTGGTCCCGGCCCGCACAAACCCCGGCGCAGCCCCTGCATTCATGAGCGCGAGCACTGACCAGGTCTGTAAATACTGGCCTCTCCCCCTCCCCCTATACCATTCAAACATTTAAGATGCTTTGCGGATGCAGACTTTTACTTTTTCTAATTTGGCTCCTGTTGGGAGGGGAGACATGAAATAAACTCTCCTAATTACAAGGGGGGGGCAAGAGAGAGAAGGGGATGCCGCGTTACCAATATTTCCCCTACGACTTCTGCTGCTTTAATTACAGAATAATCGAGGACCGCACTCACTCGCCAGCGAGAGTTTAAAAGAGGGTTTTCTGCCTGCAGATGGAATGGCCTTTAGCCGCCCCCCCCCCGTCTTTTTTTTTTTTTCTTTTTTCTTTTTGGTAACCAATGTGTTTTCTATTACCCGGCCCGGCCGTGCCTGGCAGCCCGGCGCTGGCGGTGCAATGGGAGACGCCATGTTGGCTCAGCTCATAGGACCAAGTCAAAAGCGAGCTTCGAGGCAGAGTTTCACACGCTCGAGCTCCCCCTGACCGCCCCCCGCCCCCGCCCCCCGCC
>LNAC01000786.1:0-74443 GCA_002007465.1 Ailurus styani | reverse complement strand
CTGCGCGGGGAGCGCGGGGGGCCAAGGAAGGCGGGGAGGGGGCGGCCGTGCCGCCACCACCGCCAGGCGGGGGATGGGCCCGGGCCGGCCCCGGGCACGCGGCCCCCGAGCTCTCCGCACCCCGCACCGGAGGTTTCTGCCCCAGCGGGGAGAGGAGCGCGGCGCGCACACACAACGCCTCTTAAAGGCTCCGCGAGAGGCTTTGGATGGAATCGAGGACTTCGCCTCCCGCAACTTGGCGATGCCACGAAATCCGTCGCTCGCGCACCACCCGGGACTCCCGGCGCATCTTTGTGCCCACAGTGCCAGAGAAAGAGAAAAGTTCCCCGGTTTCTTTGCAGAGGGGTAGCTGGTGGGGGGGGGGCAGGAAGGTGCCGCGAACCGAGCTTGGAGGCATTTACCAAACGAAAGATTGGGTCAAATCCGGGTGATGGTAGACCCTTCTCTTAATCCACTTTGATCACTTGCTTGGTTTGGTGGCTTATTTCTCTTTTCCCTTTTCGAGGAGAAAAAGCCGTTTAGCGTCTATCTTTTCCTTGTAGGGTTAACATTACACAGGTATGTGGCCTGACATTTTAATTGCTCAAATAAAGCATCTCGGATGCTGAGAAGCACAAGTAGACTTCATCTCATTGTCATGACGCAATTAAAATCAATTTTCCTCAACTTTATCCTCTCTCATTAGTTATAGCTAACGCACAGCCCAGCGTCCTGCCACACACCCAATCGTGGAGAGAGGTGACTAGACCGTTCTGGCCGCTGATGGACAAGCGGAAGCAGCCTCCCAGCCTCCCCTGTGCATACCCTCTGCACACATGTAAGCGCACATGTATCAGATGCACATTTGTCAATGTACACAGACAAAGACTTCAGCGACTGTGCTTCTAGGTCATGGAACAGTTGAGTACGAACTTCATTGTTCCTCAAGTTCCTTTTAAGCATCCATATAGTCATTAAAACACAACCAGAGATTCTGCTCCAAATTGGGAATAATACCAAGCACAACTCACAAAACCACACACAAGCCATAGTCTAGCTCAAGAGATTCACTGCAATAAGAACAACTTCATAGCCTGAGCCATTCTGCTCAATGTGCTAAAATCATCAGCATGGATGTGTCTCTGAATTCCAGGGCGTTTGGTTTTAAACATCAAACATCTAGAATTGCCCCCACAGAATACACTGTATTTCAACGCAGTAACCTTTCAGTTTGATTATGAGAAGTTAGTGAATTGTGATTATTCAACATTTATGTAACAAAATTTTGACACCATCATACACATTTTTGCACCGAGAAAATCCGTAATCTGGTAAGCCAACCAGGTTTATGAACAATTAAAATATTTGACATAAAACACGCTGAGCTTCAGGAAATATGAACACATATAAAGGGTAAATTAATGACCACAGGAAGGTATCCTTGATAATTCAAAAAAATCGACGAGATGAAAGATTTAAAAAAAACATAAACCAGACATATAATTGACCTGTGCTGGTGTGCACTTTGCATTCAATACCCTTTACACACAGGCAGAATACAAGGTAGGTACTAAGTGAAGATGTAGGCAGACAGGGGCTAGTTTTTAGGAAAGGAGAATCTGCTCCCCCCACCTCCCCTACACACTTCATTCCTGAAACCTTCTTAGCCTTTACCCCTTCTCCGTTGAAATCACGTATTTCACTAAAGCTGCAGGTGCTGGGATTATTTGAAAGTTGTAAAAAAAAAAAAACCAACTATAGTGGACACTGAACTATCATAAACCTGGTGTGTAATGAGATTGCCACAGAGAGAAGGCAGGCTGAGAATTTCAGGTTGATTAGAGACACAATATAACTTTCTCTTAAAGAGGACAGAAGGATGGAAAAGAAATCATTTCAGAGAAGGGTTTTTTTTTTTTTCTTCCCTTTCAACCCCTATGATTCAAGGGATTGCCTAATGCTACAAATGTCAGTAGATTAGGGGCAAACTCAGCAGAGATGTGGTGGGGTTGTGTTGAAATAGGAAATCTAATGGCCAAACCCATCTCAATTTAATAGAAGATGGGAATAATTGATTGTAGGGAAATCTTAATCTCGCCTCTTGAGTGCAGACACTTCCATAGCAAGATCACCTTTTACAGACGTGAAGTGGGAAATTTTTGAGGAGGAAGAGCTTCCACGGTACACTTAGAGATTTTTGGTATTTGAGGTATGCTCTGATGGCCTTAGATTTAAAATGAAGAATTTCCCCATCTCTTACAGAACTGAAGCTCCCTACAGCACACGACCACAGGGCTGCCATGAAGTCAGAGGTGTTCCACTCTGCATTTTAGGACTCATTAAGTTCTGGGGATGCTATTCAAAATCCAAATAAATAAATAAATAAATAAATAAAGGACCCTATCATTTATAGTTAATTTTACTGCATACAAGAAGAGAAAGACTGCAGACTGAGGGTGAAAAAAAAGAGGGGAAAATATTTTAAAATGTCATCTTCAGAGATGCTCATTTCCCTTGAATAAACAGCTCTAACAGATAAATATCAATATGTCGTTACTGTTAAAAAAAATCCAGCCCAGTCTTTTATTGTAGATGTAAATTTATTTTAATGAGAGGAATGGCAAGCTTTAATTTGGCCGGAGAAAGTTGGAAAAACATTTGTTTTACTCTGATGAAAAAAAAAAAAAAGAAAGAAAGAAAAGTAAACCCACCCAGGAATATGATTTTCTTGCAGAAAGTGACTGATGGCTGTAATTCTCCACAAATTAAATCACAATATGAATACAGAACCCAGCAAATGCCGAGTTTAGCTCTGAACTCAGTAAAAACCAGTTCTGTCCACCAGGATTCATTGAATTCCTCCTTTCCCTCAATCTAGTCCGTGTGTGTTTTTCTCTTCCACCACACTGGAGCTCCATGAATAGGGAAAGGGGCTTCCATTGTGTCCCTCTGAACTTCCAAGTCAATGCAATTTTTAACCACTGGCTTGTGGTACTTTGAAAATCACCAGGGGCTGTCAGAGTTGGGTCCTCTGAAAAATTTACAGTGCTAAATCAGAGCATATGCTGGGAGGGAAAAAATTGCTTAAGATTGGAGCAAGTACAGTATCTGTCTGCCCCCTAGTGTAAGAGTCCTCACTGCCTAAAATTCAACTTTAAAAGAAAAGGAGCTCTTAAAGGGAAACGACTTTGAGCTCACGTAGGCATAGCAGAATGAAAGTTCTGTACATTTTAATCTGAATAATTCTTCAGGATTTAAAATTAATTGGCTCTAGCTTGGTTGGACTGGACTCGGATCTCGCCACCTCTGCGTTTCCCGAGTCACCGGCGGAGAGGTGATGATTTTTTTTTTTCCCCTTGAACTGGGTTTATGTGCGTCCCCCTCACCCCCTCCTCTCTTTTTCTTTCTCTGTCTCTGTCGTCTCTCTCGCTGGCTTTTTAAAAATGAGGAACCGTTCCTTGAACGTTCTGGACAGAGCACAGAATTGCTTCTTAAGTCAGCCCGACGCGGTTGCAATAGACAGCAAAAAGGTAAACGTTTGCCTGAAATCCGCACGCCAGCTCCACCACCCCGCCCGATGGTGAGTACCCTTCTCGTTGCGATTCTCCTCTTAGCTTTAACCGAGCGCTCGCCTCCCCGAGCCGCGGCCGAGGGCGCCGGGCAGAGCTTTCCTCCCTCCCTGCCTGGCTGGCTGTCAGTTGCACAAGGTTGCAAAATGAAGCGCAGAGGCAAATCGAACAGTAAATTCTGATACTTAGTGCGAGCCTCGCAGCTCCTTTGCTAGAAAACCGAGTCGTCTGTTGCTTGGAAAAACACGCTTATAGAACTGGCTTTTAGTTTGCTCTATCGAAGGAAATGAGTTTGAGGAGACAGGACGAGGAGACGGGGAGGCACCGCAGCCTTTACGCTTCGGTTTAATCATATTTTGGCAGCTTTGCAATTGTATTTTCCCCCTCTTCCCCCCTCCACCACCTCTCCTATCACACACATGTAATAAAATATGGCAATGCATTGAATTGACTGTCCCCCCCTCCCCAAACCCCTGAAACCACAGTCCTAGGCATTTCATACACGTTAGCAAACCGATATTTTGAAAAGCCCCAAGTCATCCCCAGCCCCACACAGCACAAGGAAAAAAGTGAGAAAGGAGAGAGAGAGAGAAAAAATACTGTAAGTAAACATACCAAAACCATATTTGCCTTGTTCAAGGTCCCAAACCGCTTGCATCTTCCTTCTAAACTGGAATAACTCTCCTTTAGTTTGGCGGGTGAAATAAACGCTTTGTTGGCCCCCTGAAAAGATGTGTCTTTGATAATTAAAGAGAATCTCCTCCTCGGTGTTTATCTAAGCGATTGTGCAAACTGATAAAAAGTAGGCACTAGCCTGCAGGGAAAAAGAGGAAAGGTGAAGGGAGAGATCTTCCACCTCAAGGAAGTGCTTCCCCATGTATTAGGCGTTCTCAGCCTTAGAAAACCCTGCACACTAACTTTAGAGAGACGAGGTTTCAGGGAGCTTTGTACATAGCTGCTGAGGAATGCAAGCCTCGCCTTTAAGAAAAAAAACCCCAAACCGTAGGTAGGAGATGTCTGGAGTGATCCTTGTCTCTCATCTCATTCCTTAGAAGGAAGAGTGCGTTGTTACACCTTGTTTGGGGCTGGAAAGACGAGACTTTAAAAACACCCGTCCAATTGAAAAAAATCTCCCAACTTAATGAGTTTAGTCGGAGGCTGGAGCAAAACGGCTCAGCCTCAGCAGAAAACCGCCAACAACTATAGGCGATATTGCAAAGCAAGACGACCCGAGGCACAGCCAAATTCCACTGTTTGGGGTCGAGAGGGATGGAGGCTAATCCTAAAGCAAGTTGGAAAAAAAACAGAGGTGGGAGAGGAGGGGGAAAAAGCAGCAGCCTAGCAGACTGGGAGATAGGCTCCCCTCACCCTGGATCAAAGATATAACTTGAAACAGGAGGGCAACATTTTTCCTAGGAATCCGTTGGAATCCTCATTTTTCTACTTTTAACTCATGTCCCCCCAAGTGATTTTTCCCTCTCCCCTGCAGATCCGTGCCCCCCTTTTCCAGTCCCCATTCTAGAACTTTCCTGAGGAGGAAACCTATTTCTTTTGGGGGAGGGGTTCCCAATTTCAAGTCTTCAAATAATGAATGCTTAATTAACCCCCTCCCTTCACCCCCCCTTCCCAAATAAAAAAAGGAAGCAGGAAGACAGTAACTAGAGAAAATCGAGAATAAACTATCTTGCCTCTTGCAGTTTTAACACAGTTTTAACTAATGGATTTTTTTGTTTTGTTTTAAGAGAAGAATAATGGGGAAACACGGATCTTTTATTTTAGGAAACTGTTATGGTAAGATGTATGTCAGACTTGACAAATGGAACTAAGGCTCTTCGGCTGCTTCTTGTCCTTGTCTTAAACAGGAATTAAGTTAAACACAGTGCTGAATGTTAATTACATGTTTACTGGCTAATGAAAATTACAAATGGTTTTGCCACCTCAAACAATGATGAAAACTCTGAAGACACTGTAATTATATACTTTGAGGGAAATAACTCAGAATATTGATCATAAGAAGTGTAAATCTTTTTTTAACTATTCATTAATACCATAAATATGGGCTACACAAGTTTTTCCTTGTGGTTTGTCTCATCAGTTCTATCGAGGAGGATGGATGGTGAGGCTTCTCTGGGGAGGTGGTGAACTCATTCTCTTATAGAAGGAGGCCACTTGTGTAACTCGGGGGTGCCCCCTCCCTTCCGCCCCCGCCCCCTTTAGTCCCGGCAGGAGGTCGAGGCATAGTTCAACAGGGGGGCTGGGCAGAGGGCAGGTGAAGGTGATCACTGCCCAGCAGCTCCCCTCCCCTGCCCTCCTCTCTCCTCTTCTCCCTCCTCCCTTCCCTGCCAGGTCTGATCGATGGCCGCCTTCCCCAGCCTGGGCGCCTGTCGGATAACCTGGCATCCGGGTTCCTTATGGAGGACAACACACGCACGGCGACCCGGCGACGCTGCCCTGACAACTTAAGTTTCTTCCTTCAGAGGTGGCTAGGGCAGTTCATGGCAAGAGAAGAAGGCGGCGGGGGGGGAGTTCAGGTGGACGGGGTTATTGGGTAAAGGTGGCTGAGGCCGCGGAACCAGAACCGGTTTCCCTGGGTTGGGAGTAAAGAAGTGTTTTTCTGTTTTGTTTTAACTTTGGCCTGAGTCGTAACTCTGCACTCTGTAGCGTGGCCGTCACTCCGACTTGGGGGTCAAAGGTGAGAGCTGCACTAACCCTAAAAGGCTTGCCTGTCCTGGCCAGAAGGCCCAACGTGCAGAGGGGTGGGGGTGCGGTTCGCCCTACTGCCTGACGCTCCGGAGGGGGTGTCTGTGAAACCCACATGCGGAGGGCACAGAACCGAGAGCCGGTTTTAAGTGCAACATTGAGGATTTTTTAAAAAAGTGCCCTAGGCTTGTGGGACTGGAGCCCTCTTTTTCCCTCAGAATTCCCAAGGCGCTGGTCTTTGTCTTAGAAGGAATGGAGTTTCTGAATGGTGTGAAAGGGACAGAGAGGGTCGCTTCAAATCGATTTTACTTGTCCTTTCTGTCTTTTCGGATCAACGCCCTTCAATGGGCACAGAGGTGCTCTTTCAACCAAAAACTTGTGCTACATTTTCTGCCTGTATTGGTGCTAAATACAATAAGCACTGGGCAGATTTTTTTTCTTTGCTCTCCAAAGCAAGAAAGCACCCTAATTAAATTGTTTTATATGGACAGTCAAGACGGACCAATTAAGTATGCATTAGTATAAAGATATAGTCTGCAGATAAGGCAGTTTAGAAAATCAGGAGTAGGACAAAGGAGAGGGCGCTAGCTTTGGGGAGGGGTGCGCGGACCCAGCAGAGTCGCTCACCTTCCTCCCTGGGCCCCAGGGAACTGCAGAGGCCCGGGCCCCAGGTGAGAGGAGAGCAGGCCGGTTAACAGGTGGGCAACGGTGCTGGAGTCTTTCAGGCCCCAGCCCCGCCCCGGCCGAAGAGCGGTGGAAACCCAGGGACTCAGTAGCCCTCACTTCTCCCTACTCGGACAATGTAGTCGTCCGAGGTGGCGGGTTCCGCAGGAGAGGCAAGTCGGAGTCGGGCCCATTGCCTGGGGTCCAGGTCCCGGGCGCGGCCTTGCAGTGAGAGTGTGCGCCCAGCGGAGGCTGGGAAGGGCCAGGGGGGCGCGGACACTGTCACTGCGGCGGCCGCAGCCCTGTGGCAGCCAAGATCAGGGTAGGAGGCCCCCTTCCAGCACCTTCCAACGCTTTGTCGCTTCTAAGGAAACGGGAGCTTCTCTGCGAGGAAAGTAAAGTTCCCACCCGACGCCCTCCGGCCCGAGGGGCGTCGAGGACCAGACGCAGAAACAGGGGAATGACCGAGGGTCGGAGAAAAGGTAGCGAGAGTGGCTCCTTGTCCGGCGAACGGAGACGTGGGCCTCTACTCGCTCTCTCCGCCTTCTGAGGTGTGGGCGGGCAGAGTGCACCTCGCCCCGAAGGCGACGACCCCCAGAGCAGGGGCCTGGGCCTCCCCGCGTCGCGGCGCAGGGCTGTGATAGGTGGTCCCAGGGCCGCTCGCGCTGCCGCACGAAGGGCGCGCGGGGCGCACAGGGCGCCCTTGGTCGGGGGCGGAGGGGGGTGGCAAGGAGAAGAGTAGAGAATTAGAGCCTGGGGAGGTGGCTGAATGTCAAAAGTAAAAAGGTTGAAAAGCCAATTTTCCCGGCGCGCTTTCGCCCCCTTTTGCTGGTTGCCGAGGCCGTAAATCAGCGGCCGGCGGCGAGGGCGGGAGGAGCCCCCCTAGGCGGGCTTGGCGCGGCCCCGCCCGGACCGTGCGCACCTCCCGGTGGTCCCCGAATCGATCCGAAGCCTAGCTGAGGATGTCACCGCACTAAATATTTACTGATCACACACAAGTAGCCGGGGCTCGAACGATTTTTCTCTGTGAGGAGAGCGCAGAGAGAAGGGTAAATCATTTTATTAGTGTGGATAAAGCCCAGAGCACACTCCGGGCTGGAGTGTTTTAAGATGTGTCTTCAACGGGATGAAAAGAGTTAGGGAAATCGATACGGAGTGATTAGAAGCCCCCGGGGTGACGAAGGGGGCCCAGGCTTTCAGGGATTTGGCGAGGCTGCGAAGGGGGAGCCGCCCTCGAGGGGGGCGGCCGGACCACCGCCAGGGAGCTCCCGGGCGCAGGCCTCCGTCCCTCCCTACTCGACGGGAGACGCCGGGGCGCGGCCCTCCGCAGGGAGTCCGCCGCTGCCCCGCTTCTCCGGGCCGCCGCCGGGAAGGGTTGCGCGGGCCGCCGCGGGGCCAAGGGCTCCACGCTGCGAGTGACAGTGGTCAGGTGGCCACCGGAGTGGAACGCAGGCCCGGCTCGGGGACGCTGGCAGGTTCCCCCACAGCGCGGTCTCTCCAGGCCGCCTCCTGGAGTAAAGGTGTGACCCAAACGGGTTGCATTTTTCCGCCCCAGCCGCGACCCGCTGCATCCCCGAACTTTCTCCTTGATTTAGTTCTGTCCCTTTTCTCCTTTGACGTTCCCAAAGAGGATGCGGCGGCCCAGCCCCGCCGGCGGCTGGCCCTCCCACCCACCCAGCGTCTAGGGCGGCCGCCGGGTGGCGGAACCCGCTGCGGACCACAGCGCTGGTGGATGGCGGGTTCGGGGCTCCCGGGCAGGTGGGAGGAAGTCTGAGGCCGACGAGGAAGGCAGGGGCAGGGTGACACACACCCGCCAAGCCCTCAGCGGGTCTCCGTGCTCTCCAGGGCGGGAAATTAGCTTTGGGGGGTATCAAGCTACGCTCCAGCGATGGAAATCGGGCTGTGGCCCCAAGGCTGGGGGCAAGAGCCTCAAGTGGCCGAGGAGCAAAGGCTTCAAGGGCTCGCTGAAGTTAGCAAGGCTTGGGGGCTGTTTGCTGGGAGGGAGAAGGAGACCTTGCCCCCAAACTCAAGCAGCAAAGTCCTGGCGTGAGAGTGGCTTTTCACTTCTAGAAGCGGGAGTCTCGCGGGCTCCTGTGAACAGACCTCGAGGTTCGACACAGCTGCAAATAATCAAGAGGACACTAATTTTGGGGAGGAAAGGAGGGGCGGAAGGTGAGGCAAGGGGAGAGTCTCTTTCGTTTCTTCTTCCTTTTCCAGCACCTGACCTTTTCTTAAAAATCTGCTCTTTCTGAAGAAGCTGATAGATTTATTTATTTATTTATTTATTTATCCCTCCCCCTCCTCCCCTCGCACCCTTCCCCGCCAGATCGCTCGATTTTCTTGGCAGCTTGAGGAATTCAGTTCAGGTTGCCCTGCTTGGCCCCTCAATGCAACAGGAAATATAACTTCAGATCCAATTAACCGTTTTCGAGAAGGGGCAGTAATAATAATAATAATAATAATAATAATTATTATTATTTTTAATATGAATCCTAATGGATTGGAGCGATGTGTTCAGGTGTGGGGCGATTGGTGCCTCGAATTCCTTCCTTGGTAATCCTCTAATTCCTGGGATGGCAGCTCCAGAGTATCGCTGACCTGAGGCTGTCAGGAATCGGGTCTCTATTAGCCCTTCTTGGTCTTGGCCAGAGCGAGGGTTAACTACACTAATATACCAAAAGGGGCTATAGCAAAGAAGGAAGAAAGAAAGGGGAAGGAAGGGAAGAAGGGAAGATGGAAAGGAGGAAGACAGGGAGGAAGGACAGAAGGGAGGGGAGGGGAGAGGGAAAATTAACTCTAGTTGCAGGGATTTAAAGCTCCCTGCCCCTCACTGGTCTCCCCCACCCCCATCCTTCCTAGCAAAGCAGGTTGCCATTCAGGGAGACAAGAGTCTCATCCATCAAGGAAGCTCACTCCATGGAGGTGGACTTTAGGGAATAGGAAAACATAATGTAGTGAAATATTTTCTTCCATTTAACTGACCACCCAGCTCACTTCAAACAAGATTTCTAACATGTCTACAACAGTAGATTATCATGGGGGGGGGTTCAAAACCCCCAATTCTACTGCATATTTTACCTTCTTTCATTTAAGTAAAATCTAATTTAGACTCTTGCCAGTAGCCAAATTATAGCCATAAAATCTGGATGAGATTAGGAAAATATTCATTCTGCTGGCTTTAAACCTGGTGGCATTTTAATGGGTAGTTATATAATAGTTACGTGCATGAAGGTGTGTGCGCATGGGTGTGTATGGTTAGAAGTTCCATGATGGATTAAAGGTTCATATACTCAAGCACTAGATAGAGGCTGTCACTCATGTGGTACATGCCGGGGTCTGGGAGAAAGCAGCGCAAAAAAAAAAAAGAGTTTTGAATGAGCTCCTTGGAATCACTATTGTTGAAATACAAGCTGAAGCAAGTTGGTAATGGTAAAGCTATTGTGCCTTGCAGAGTCATAAAAAGACACTTCAAAGTAAAAACGTCAATTTTCAGTTTGACAGCTTTGGCAGGGCACTTAAACAAAAGGTGAGCATCTTTTGCCTAATACATATTTAAAAATTCAACAACATGATCCTCTATTTTACTTTTCAGTGAATTGAAGAATTAAGAGAGTAGGTTCTAGATACAGAAAGGCTTGTTGCCCATGTATCCAAGTCTCATGTGGGCTATCCATTCTTTTAATATTACTGTGCAAGGCAGTCCCCGATGGGAAAGTTCTAAAGACATCTAAAGCCATGTGGACATCAGCTCCTATTTAGAAGTGGACAGAGTGAGGAAAGATCATCTAATTCTATATTTTTCCCCTTTCTTGCAAGAGCCTGGTAATGAAACCTTTAAAATGACAGTTCATTTTTGGTATGTCAAAAAAAGCATTAATCAAATGATATCAAGTGCCAGTCACTTAAATGTGAAAGTGTTAGTAAGGTGGATATCCAGATAAATTAATATTGCTCATTAACTGCATCAGTGTACTTAAATAAAATACAAACAGAACAACAAAGGGGGGTTATCTGGTTTAATTTCCTTTAGCCACAAACTCAAGGTGAATTTTGGAAGGAGGAAAATAAGGATTAATTTTCATTCTACTGGTTTTTAGAAAGCTTAAAGAAAAGTTTCAACATAAAGCATATAATTAAAGAAGTAGATGAACGAAGACAAACACACTGCCATATTAGGAAAACATTATGTGTGAATTAAGAAAACATAATTAATTAATTAATTTGCCAACTGCATTTCTCCTCTTAAAAGGCTGATTTCTTGAAATGTTAAAGATACGCATTAAAAGTCAAGGACTTCTGTTCAAAATTAAGAGGATGAGGTTTAACATGAAACTCAGCTCCTTGAGCATAGGAAGTTTCATCTTGAGAGTTTACAAAGTGTAACATTTAAATAAAATACACACTGGTCCTTTTATTTTGACTATGGGATAGAGAAAGGTACTTTTCTCATCTGTCCATTACAATTTATAATAAATTAATCAGCCTTATCGAAGAGATTACGAAGTGCTTGACTGAGGTAAATTGATTTAGATGATATCACTTAAAACAGTTTAAAGCAAAAGTGAAAACACAAAGGGAAGGGAATATTGGCTTCAGTGAAAAATGTCACATTGGGTATTTCTTGACAGGACCACATCATATCACATGTCAGGGGGAAGTTAAAAAATTAGGCAACCCTATTTCCTTGCAGAATGTATGTTGATAGCTTATTTATTGACTCCAAAAGTTATGATGCAGATTTTCATTTTGCATATACTTTGTTACCATATTACCATACAATTAGAAGGAAGCTAGAGCATGGTCAGATGTAAAGGACGTGGGGGGGTGGAGGGATGGGGGTTAAAAAGTAATTTTTTCCAGTCTCCAATACTTAATGCTTATTTACTCATTGATTCTTTTCATATGATATTGGTTGATTTAATGGCTTTTAAAATCATACACTATTTGGCTAAAGCCTACATTGTTTCTAAATAGAAAACAAAATCAAAGGTAGCAGATCTTTTTCAGAAAGTGCAATTCAATGTTCAGTTATTGAAGAGCTATTATTTAAATTTCCTAGGTTCTCTTTAAAACAAGCACACACACATCTAAATCTCCTCTTCTTTACTAATAACTCTTAACATTGTTACTGGCATGGCTGTGGATGAATATTTTACATAAGAGCCTTTAACTCTCTTCCTATTTACCCTGGAAATGCATTTAATTTGTCTTTTGTGCTTACATGCTTTAAAAAACATTAGTCAATAAGCAAACATTATTCACCCTATTTTAAAAACCAGTGAATATAAATTCTGATCATAGAAAAGAGGTGTGATGTTTACTTTGAAGTTTCAGGAACATGTAAAGTTTTTCTTAATAAACTAGAAGAAACTCTATCCTAGATAAATTTAAATAGGGCAGCTGTGGGGTATGGTTTATATTCATGTCCTTCTGCCTTCTTGCCTTTGGCACTAAGATATCTGGGTTTTTGTCTTTACACACTGTCTATTGTTAACAGAGTAGATTTTGAGATTAAAAAATTTTTTCAAATTGTCTTGCTTTTATGGCTTAATGCATTATTAAAAATAGTATTCATTTCTGTCTTCAAGTTTATACGCCTAGACAATAATGAGGAGACGAGGTTCTGCAACCCCCTTGCCCCCCAAAGACAAAAACAAAAGTAAAAACATTACATAAATACACTAAAGAGAAAAAACAACAACTTAGGATTCTGTGTGTTGAAAATACAGTCACCCTGTTTTTACGATGGAGCTCTTAGTAAGGGTTTTTTTTTCCATCTTAGCTATCAACCAGGATATGACAGTTAAGTTTTCTATATAATTTATGAATTTTGCACAAGTTTTAACAGCATATCATCACAGGCTTTTTGAAGTGTAGGAAGGTTAGAAAAATCAGCCTCCAAAATAAAAGGCACAAATAAAAAACTGGGCATGGTGGCTTGCCTCTGTTTTAAAAGATGTTACAAAAGTTATACTCCGAAAATGACAAAACATGCATTTTCACTGAGTGCAAAACAAGATGATTATTGGAGAAAGAAAAAGAAAAAGATTCCCTCCCACTCCTCCCCACCAAAAAACAACAAAACACAGAAACAAACCCCACTCCTAAACCCCATATAAGAAGCCCCTTACCACTGTAGGGAAAGTTTCTGTGTAAGTGTGGGTCCTGCCAGAGCTCCTGGCTGGTCTACTTTTTAAACGCAGCAGGCAGCGGTTACACTAGTCAGCAGCCAGGCAGCCTTGAGAAGGAGGCAAACTCGGAACTCCACTGCAGATGACCTGCCACTTAGAAGCAAACTTTGAAAGCAACTGTTGAAAGTTAACCTCCCCTTTCCAAAGGAGGTTTTCAGAGGCTGGACAGTGAGAGCTGATATAATCGATTTTATTATTTTCTAATTCATTCCTAACTTTTATGATCCTCCCCCCCACCCCCCCACCCCCGCCCTTTACTATCTGTCTTTGTGCCTCCAGGACCAGTGAAAGAGCAGGGCAGATTCTAGATTGCTTTCAGAGTTTGCCTTCTCTGATGATGGATTACCATGTCAATTTAAACGGCATAGGATTAATTTGTTTCAATGATTTCTCTTTAGGCTGAATGCCAGCCGTTTTTCTATCTCTCTCCCTGCTCTTCAGAACAACAACAACCAAAAAAAAAAAAAAAAAAAGCCTTCTTTCCATATTCTAAGTTAGGAGACAATAATAGAAATAGACAAGTTAGGTGTAATGTTGCAACACAGTTATAGGTCTGAGTGTTTTTATCTCTGCCTAAGAGGTTGAAACATACAGTCAGTCACATTAAAATGAAATTGGACTGAACATTTATTCAATAAATACTTGTCTTGTAGATAATCCAGTGCCAAGTGCTTTTGACACATAAGGACTTAATTTGTCTTGGATAACAAGTTATTAATATGGCACATTTAAACTTGCCACCTACAATAAGGTTATTGAGATCTATAAGAAACTCAAATGGTCATTGGGAAGAATAATTTGAGGGAGGGAGGGAGACTTTTTTGAGAATGCGTATCTTTATCAAACACACACACAGTTATGGGTAACATATATGTATTTCAGATCACACATGGACAAAAAAGTTCAATGAAGTTAAGAATAATTCCATTCATTATGCAGGTATATCTAACCTTTCTAAAGCAAGAATGTGTCAGGGAGTTTTCTCATTTGAAAGGTTTCTAAAGTGCACAAGAAAAATGCTGTTCAAATCCTATTTCTTTGCAAGACCAAACCCATTATGAGGTTGAAAATGGCACACACACAAAAAAAAGCACTTAGGTGCAATCCAAAATCAAACACTCCCTCCACTCCACATTTTTTGCCTGGACTAAACTTGCAGCCAGATAGAGCATATTGCCTGTAGAATAAAGGCAATTTAGGAGAAATGATCTATCCCTAAAGTGATTATTGCATTTCTTTCCCTAACGGGAGGTCCCCCAGCAGATGCAAAGGAACAGGAGAGGGGTTTTATCCTATGGACTGAATCTGCTGAGTAAATGTGGCTATTTGAACACGGGGCTGCATTTTCATCACCCTCTTTTCTTAATTGCCTCTCCTTTTCTCTGCATTCTCCTGCACTGAAATTTAACATCATAGTTCAGGATATTAAATTGCATTCCAAATATGAACGCAAATGGATTTTATAGCCTCCCCCCTTGGCTAAGCCCTCTCAAACGCACAGGCAGGCTTTCTTTGAGCAGGTTCTACTTTCTAAGGACATATGCAATCAGAGGCCAGTGACTGTCAGAACTGGGATCTATGCAATTTTAATTTGTAAAAAAGTTGTTGGTTGTTAACCTTGGGGGAGATTGCGCATCTCTAAGAAACCAAATCTTTGAGAGCTCTCCCTGGGAAATGATGTTACACATGAGCAGAAAATCCAGGCAAGAAAGGCTAATTGAATGAAGAGAGAGAATTAGGTTAAAAAATAGAGTACAATCTAGTATCACATTTTCAGTAGTGTAACTTGAAATGAAGGTGTCTTCAAGTCGCCAGTGATGCCAGAGTGTTTAGATGTTGGCCACAGATGGGGACACCTATTGAAATGTGTCTGAAGAAGATTAATAGGGCTTGTCACTGTTGGGAAAGCAGTGCTTTGCTGTAAATTTCTACCAGCACAAGATGAATTACCGATGAACGCTCACTTATCAACCCCATCACTATCGTTCGACACTAAATCAAATTGAGAAGTTATCTGCAATCAGAAAATTTCTTTTTAAAATAGACATACACCTTTAGGCCCCAAACCCTTTAATAATCCCACTCAGAAAACAATTCCTGAGCCCACAATGCTTCTTTAGCTGGAAAAAAATTATATCTCAATAATGAATATATTTTTAAGTTCACATGCAACAGACAGCTAGCTAGTCAATAGCAAAGTTTGATAGTATTTTAACAAGGGTATGAAGGCTTCTTGGAAGCCTGCATTTAATATTTCATAAAACGCATTTTCTTTGCTTTGAGATATTTCTCTCCCTTACTTGGAAGGCAAAGAGGAGAGAGGGTTTGCTGTTTTCCTGTTCTAAACCCTGTCCCTGTGAGCTATTTGTTATCTAATCCTCTGGTAAGATAAAATTATGAGAGAACCACAAGTTTAGGTAGAGAACAGTCGAATAGGATTAAGTGGATAATGGTGATAATTGAGGAAATGAATTTATTCTTTTATGATTTAATGGTGTTTTATGTCTAAGGTAGCTTATTTGAGAAACAAAACAGTGGCATTATCTCTTTTATTATCTGTTAACCAACTCCAGGCATCTGGAGGGTTTCCAACCTAGGAAGAATAATGTTTTAATAAAACTGTGAACCCACGAGATGTTATTGGGTTCTACCTGTTTAAAAATTATCTCATGTGCGTAACCACTTGATTTTTACTGCAATTCTTCACAGGCAGATATTTTGATATTCCCATTTTGCTGGTGAGTAAACTGAGGCTCTGAGAGTTATCTGAGGCATGGAGCCAACAGGAACTCAGCCAGAATTCATAACTACATTTCCTAGGTTCCTTTCAGGGTCTCTTTACTGCTAGTCATTATGTACATGATGAAGATGATGATGGAACAAATAGCAGGTAACATTTGCTATAGACCACAACTATGGGAAACATATATGCCACTTCATTTAATCTCAATATGTTCATATAAAAAATATTCATTTTAATCTCTATCCAGCTCTCTGAAGTACGTTATTACTTCCATTATCCAAGCAAAACAACAATAACAACAAAAAACACAACAACAACAACAAAACACCCAGAGTCTTACAGAGTTTAGGGACTCACCCAAAACTCACATTGCTACTACACTGGGGACAAGTTATTCAAGTCCAAGAAGTCTACGTTCAAAGCCACTGCCTTCTCCTATGCTCCTGTTCCTAACTGTAAGGAGTCTTCAGTGGTATGGAGTGGTCACAAGAAATCACACTTATTTTTGGAATCTAAAAATCCCTCAGACTCTGAGGCAGTTTTGTCATAGCAGAATAGACCCTGGTTAGGAAAAAACGAGATCTGGGGTTAAATTCTAGCTCTGTCAGTTACTGTGTGACCTCAATGTCTTTGGTTTTTATGTTCCTCATCTCTAAAATGGGGTGATTGGTCAATGAGACTATGGGCATTGGTTTTTGGGTGCTTTCTTCTGTCATGGTGCCTAGGTAGAATGAAATGAGGAACAGAAGTGGCAGCCATGTTTGAAGAGGTGAGTGGGGATGAGGGACATGTGGGGCACTTTGAGAAGGTGTGGCTTCCATCCCTCAGACTGGAGACACTTATCTTCAGACAAAGCTTCTGATTTCTCCCTCTCTGCTTCAAGGGGGCAGTGAATACTTAAGACAATGATCATTCTTAAACCATACAATTTAAAACTTACAAGAAAAACTGTTCCAGATAGAAGAAAAAACCAAGGTCTGAAGCAGTTAGGGGACTTATTAAGGTCACCCGGCTGCTTGGTGACAGGGAGAATGTGGGCTCCTTTTCTCTCAGTCTCCTTAACCAGAAATCCACTCCCACTTCTCCCTGCTCCCCCCCCCCAAAAAAAAACCCACAAAAAAACCATCTTCCCAATGCTATGCTCCTTATTCAATGAAAACATACTTTAGATCATCTGGTCCCATCTCCTTTATAACTATTACTCTATTTTTTGGATATGATGGGTTGTGTGGGTTATTATTGGTTGCATTATATCTTCCAGGATCTCTCCCAAAGTAACTTTTCATGAAATCTATTAAGTTAACCAGCCAAATAGTCGAAGCTGCAGTGAAGAACCACACAATAATAAGAATATGACGTAATCTCTGTTAGGTCACTACAACATTCCAATCTGTATTTATTACAACCCTCCTCTGATGCTTACATAACCAAACTTGCTAGATTTATATTCTCTAATGGTTCCCCAATGGGAAAAACCTGTGTTTTTTATCTTCCTTTTCCTGTCCCAAATCACCCTTCCACATACATTTGCCTGCTTTGAGACCCCCTGTCTGGGTTTCATCAGAAGTTGCAAGACAAAATGTGCATTATTAAGAAATATAAATATTTTCAGAAGCAATCAAAGGGATGAAAGATTGATTCAGCATGTAGATTGGACCTAATTCGAAGCAGCTTTGTTCTAATGAGGGCTACCGTGATAGAGTATGGAGCTGTTGTGACCACCAGTTGGAAATTCCGAAATCATTAGGATAATCATCAGGATTTTTCTCGCTAGGTTTGCTGGAATATTTTTTGCAAGGTGTACAGTCTAGGCTCTGGGCTGTGCCACCTTCTTTGCTACCCTTAGGGACTCGTGGTTGTTATCTTTGAGAAATCATGACTAATTCCTCCTCTTTAGAGTTTAGATCAGTGAGTACCTCCCTTTTTCACGACTGGGAAGTTGGCTTAGCATTAACTTTCATAAGAACATTTTGGCCTGGAGGCATCTGTATTACAATTTCTTTCTTGGCTTAATAAAAGGTATCACATTATCTACCTGGTCAATCTCTATTGGCTTTCAAAATAGAGACATGGAAAAACCTAATAAGCCTCATTAGGATATCAGCTTTAAAAACAACAGGCTGCCTCATTTAGCATGTTGCTTTGAAATGTCCCAGCAGAGCTGGGTGGTCACTGCTTGAATACAGGTATTGCTAATTTGGGATCTTTGTCAGTCTGGTAGCTCTGAAAAAAAAAAGTGTGTAATGTGTAGGTGGAATTTTAATACACTGATTGTTGTATTTTGTTTTTGTTTTCCTTCTTTCTTTCCTTTAATCCCACTTTTTGTCCACAGGGCCATGTGCGAGAGATGGCTTGATTTTCTTGGTATGGTTCAGCCATCCACAGCTGGAATTCCAAAGAAGACTGAAAATGTCTTTAAAATCAACACAACTCAGGGAGCCTCAGAGAACAAGTTTTCCTTTGTTGTAGGGTATAGTATTATTTGCTGTAGGTTTTTTGATATACATTCTAAATTAGGCCTGCAAAGGCATGCTTCATCTTTAATTCATCACTCTCAGCTGAAAGAGATTAGCAATGTCTAGCACGCACCCCTCGTATGGTGCTGACCTCATCAAGTATGGCCTGAAATTAATTAGCCTCATTCATTCCAAATGGAAAAGGATAATGGAGCAGCATTTTAGAGATGACCATCACAAATTGTTTGCAGCATATTTAAAAGGCCCCTATTTTCAAACCATGTAGATTAAAATTCTTTCCAGGGCCAGAGTTATCAGGGACTCAGAGCAAAGCCTGGTCAGGTTTCGTGCATGTATGTTTGTGTCTGCGCATGCGTGCGCGAGCGTGCGTGCCTGCCGCGTTGTTTATTGTACGAGTGTTAGAGCCTGTGTATAGATGTGTCCGTGTTTAGCTGGTTTTGCTGCTTAGTATGACACCTGGAATACTTGACCAACAAAAATCTGATGTTTAATACTCTTTTAAAGGATGCAGTAATAGAACACGTTAGTGGATCTTTTTTGTGTGTGTGTTTTACCACGAAGTGGGCATGCCGGCGCGAACTTTGCTGTTTTCCAGTAAGATGCTATTCATCCTCTAATTTAGAAACAGAAAAGCCTCTTAAAGAAATGCTTGGTTTTTCTATTTTGAGTTATTTTTGAAGCTTTCTATGACTTTTCCCAGTCTTTATTGTTTGATCATATTTCAAAACATGATTGAGGACTAACTTGGATTAGAGAATCACTTAAATTTACCATCTTTCTAAGATTAGCTGATTTTTTTTTTCCCTTTTGGGGATTGACTAAGGGAGGCCAAATTTTTGAATATCAAAACTGCTTTCTTTTCTAGCCAAAAAAATCTTGACCGGGCTTCTTTGGGATTCTCAAAGATGTTGTAAAGATTATTTTTATGAGCAGTCATTTGGGGACTACAGATTAGAAGAAGAAGAAAAGAAAAAAAAGGACATTTTCTGTTTTTAGGTTTTAATTTTTAAAATAACATAAAATGTCAATTTACGAAAAGGTATTAGTAGTATTTTGGGGAATTTTTATCTAGTGCACATGTCTTAAGGAAAAAAATTAATCTCAGAATAACTTTGTTTGGTTATATTAAAAAGTAGATATTCAAAGTAATGTAACTTACAAAGCTTCCACTTAACTGTTAGAGTAAAAAATGCACTTTCAGGCTAATCTTTTTAGGGCACATTGATATATTAATCTCCATATGCAAGTTATTTAAGATTATTTTGTCTTATAATAAAAGAGAAACTGGAGGCATGTTGCCCCTATCTCTGCAAATACAGGATTTAGAAATTTCTCTAGGCTCACTTTTGCCTAATTTTCTCATCCCAGAAGGCCCCTTTATCTAATGGGCATATATCATTTATTTGTACAAGATCATCAATCACAAACTGTGAACCTATCATTTTGACATAAAAGATCTATCCTTAAATCTCCTCAAACCTCTAGCATATAATTTGAGGAAATTAGCTAGTTTAAGGTCTGCATTTCTGACTTCTGGGGGATGAAATGCAAAAATGGAGAAAGCTTAAATTATACAAATTTGATTTTAAAGTCACAGTTTTACTGAGCCAGGGATAAAAGACAGTGGAGATCTTAAAATGTCGATAGAAATAATTTTGTTAATTATCATCTGGTCAGTTTGGAATTTCATGGTTAATAAACACAGTATGAAAGAAAGAGGAATGTTTGCAAAAATAGCTTGACTCCTTAAAGCACATTACCCAAAATATATTTTCCTCATATATTTTTATTATTATTGAGACAAAGAAATGCATCCATTGCTTAATATTACTGTGTGCTCAAATACCGAACAGCATGTCTCAATTTTTATTTAAAATTTTTTTTATCAACTGAGGTGAATATGGCAGAAAAACCATAAATATAAGGATTAAGGCTGCATGAAATTTGAGTTCGTTCAAATGACAAACCCAAAGTAAAACCCAGATGAACTTACCAAATTTCATTTGCTATCCACCTGAAACTATAAATCCTCTTCTGGCATTTGAGAGTAGAAAGGAGGTTCACATAAAATTCAAACCAGGTTTTCCTAAACCTGACCCAGACTCACTAACTTTAGGTAAACTACAGTTGTGTTGTAGCTTCATTGTGAAACTTTCTTTCCACTTCAGCTAATGATGAATAGATGATGGGCCGGGGAAGAGAACCAGAAGATGTTTTTGGAATTGCTCTTTTGTCTCCTCTCCCCCCTCCCCATTTCTTGTAAAGTTTAGGGTAGGGAGGAACAGTATATGAAGCGAATTTTCAATGATGTATGTGGAAAGATGACCACATATGAGAGACAGAGGGGGGAAACTGTGAAATATACATAGGATTTTTTAAAAAGGAGGATCCCAGCAAAATATTGCTAACATTTCTTAAGTGCTTGCTGTAATCAACTACTGTTTTAAGCACATTACAGGTGGTAATTCAACTTGGTTTACCATAATAGTACCAGTCAAACACTATTATTTCTATTTTGCTGATAAGAAAGAGTAGGCACAGGGAAGTTACATTACTTGCTCTGCCCAAGGTTACATTGCTCCAAAGGAGTCTGAACCCCAGAATGTCTGGTTCTGGAATCTTGGTACTCCAGCACCATGCTTTGCTGACCCTGCAGAGGAAATGCAATTACCATGTTGTTGGGGAAAGAAACTGCTACAGACTGTGAATGGGAGAGATATTTTCCTAATTTTTAAACTACCGAGTACAGTAGTCAATTTAATGGGAAAAGCTCAAGTAGAGAAAGCTCATTCGTGTCTAACCTTATCCCAGAAGAGGAAAGGGAATTGACATCGCAAATCTCCCATAAGTCTTTGCTGAGCTTCCACTTGGACACCCGATGTTAAGGAGATAGAGAAAAATGGAAATTTTTTCTTAAGATTTATTTATTTATTTTAGAGAGAGAGAGAGAGTGCATGGAGGTGGGGCAGGCAGGCAGAGAGAGAGAGGGAGAGAGAGAATCTTAAGCAGACTGTGCTGAGAGCGGAGCCTGACCTGGGGCTCGATCCCATGACCCTGAGATCATGACCTGAGCCATAACCACCAACCAAAAGTCTGACATTTAACTGGCAGAGCCACCCAGGCATCCCTGGAATGGAATTTAAAGGAAAAAAGTACAAAAATGACCCAATGAGAGATTGGGGAGGAAAGATTAAAAAAACAAACAAACAAGTAAGTAAAACTTGGAGAAGCATTAATGTAGAACTCAACAGGATTCCACAAATATTTAGAGGAGAAATGAAGGCCTAAAAAAGTCATGAAGGAGATTGGAAATAGGTAAAAAGGAAAGTTTAAGACAAAGCAAATTAAGGGAACTCGGATTTTTGTCAATGACTTTGCCAGAGCCATAATGAAAACTATATTATCTTGGGGTTCTGAAGACACTTCACAGGAATGACAAATTTTGTTCCCTGCCTTGCACAGGTTGACTTAAAGATAGGCCGAAAAAAAAACTATGGTTTAAAAACTGCTTTACAGAGCACCTGCATGGCTTAGTGGGTTAAAGCCTCTGCCTTCGGCTCAGGTCATGATCTTAGGGTCCTGAGATCGAGCCCCACATCGGGCTCTCTGCTTGGCAGGGAGCCTGCTTCCTCCTCTCTCTTTGCCTGCCTCTCTGCCTACTTGTAATCTCTTTCTGTCAAATAAACAAAATCTTAAAAAAAACCTGCTTTACATAATATATAACATATATACATTTATAATCTATAATCATAATAATGTGGACTGCCCCATAATCTTTATATTCACATTGTCATTTAATCCTCACGATGAGATGCAAGCTATCTATTACTGTCTGCACTTTATAGATATAGAAACTGAGGCTCAGGGAGGTGATGTTGCCTGTCTGGGGTCACACAGCCTGTAGTCTCCCCGAGTGTTCCCAAGCCTGACTAAGACCTCCCAGAACCCCAAACTGGCTTCTCTCGCACAGCAACCCCAGGACTTTGCCCAGAAAATGATGTCACAAAACAACTGGTTTTCGGCCAAGTTCATTACGGTGCATTACCCTCAAGGAATGTACCAATAAGAGCACGTGATGCCAGGATGAGACACAGCCCAGCTTCTGAAATCTGCCTGGCATCCTCTAAGAGGTGGCCCCGTCTGCTCAGCTCTTGCAGAAGCCGAGCCTGTTAGGTAAACACCCGGATGTCGGCTTGGGTGTGGAGAGCAAATGATAAATGAAGGAACGTTCGAAAACTGAATGGAACTCCCGGAGCAGGCCTCAAGCGTCCTCTGTTTACAGGCCCCCAAATGAAATCACCTGGCTGTTTATAGGAGTCTAAGTGCTGATGAAAAGACAGTTACACTCCAAACTTTTCCCTGCCAAAGAAGAAAAGTTCCAGGTTCTTTAAAAAGTATGCAAAGCATCTGATCTGAGAAGTAGCAACAGCATTTGGGACCAATTACCCAGATTAAGAGGCAACAATGCTCTGTTTACACTTTGTAGCCAAGAGCCCTTTGGTTCTGGCCCACAGGCTGGAGATTGTAAATTATACAAATTTCAGCCTAACTTGACTTCTCTTTTGACCTAGGTGTCTGAGGGTAGAAAAAAGCAGAAAGATACGCCTGGTTGCTGTTTGCCCCAAAGCTTCAGCAGATGGGGAACCAAATGTTGTCTTCCAGGTAAGACATTTAGTCTTACATTCTTGCCATGAAAGCAATGGATTCTTTTATGGCTCAGGGGAGGGTCTGTGTATTTTTTTTTTTTTAAGATTTTATTTATTTGACAGAGACACAGTGAGAAAGGGAACACAAGCAAGGGGAGAGAGAGAGAGAGAGAGAGAGAGAGAGAGAGAGAGAGAAGCAGGCCTCCCATGAAGCAGGGAGCCCGATTTGGAGCTCATCCCAGGACCCTGGGATCCTGACCTGAGCTGAAGGCAGATGCTTAATGACTGAGCCACCCAGGGGCCCTGGTCTGACTGTGTATGATGTGTCAGGATACGATTTTTCAGCCTTCTACCCCTCCAAAATCATTTGTGCAAAAGAAGTTAAGAAATAAAGGCTCCTTGACATCTTTTGGTTAACCATAGCACTCCAGTTTAGCTCCATTTTCCAAAATACCGTGGATTAATCAGTAACAAATGGTAGATTGTGAAGTTATGCCACGAGCGCTGCGCTGCTGAGCACGGTCAGAAGTAGATGGTACAGCCATTGTGGGCAAAAAAGGAGGCACCATCTGGTCCCAAACTCAGAGGCCAGTAGGGATTTGAATCATTTGGGCTTGAGACTGAGGTTCCTCCCTTTACAAGGGAGGACCAGTCCCTGCTTGGCATAACCGTGATAATTCCAGAAGTTTCTTTGAAAATTTTTGTCTTTCTTTTAACATAATCCTGATGTTAAGGGCTTGACCTTGCCAGGGGAAAGGAACCACAAAGGTCAAACAGCAAGGAGGAGAAACAGGAGGCACAGGACTGCCAAACACAGCAGTGTGGAAAAGACAAACCATTATTTTTATAGATAGGCGTGGTCCATGTGTTCAGAGATTTATAACCTACCCGTTCTAATCCCACATTTAGACCATCACATTGGAAATATCCACAGGCATGGATATTTTCAAATTCTTTTTCAAGTTCTCTAGATGGGATAGTCATTTAGGAGAACACATGAGGGAGGTGGTCATTGTGGAGTATTAAGGGAATCTTAATGTTGAAAGCATTTTTCCAACTCAAGAATCCCGTGTCCACCTAATGAAGGCTGTCTTCTGAGACAACTCCTATTTGATGCCATTTCTAGTCCCCTCCCATGTCAACATATTTTTCTGATAAAAACTGATCAACAACCAACAGGGATTTTTCTGACCCTGGTTTATCTCAATAATTTATCATTTTCTGCAGTGTCAGAGCTTCCTGACATTTACAATTAACTCACAAATTAACTTAGAAATGATAGTAAGCTCTCGGCTAAATGATCTAGTGGCCACTGGGGACCAGACCAATTTTCTAGAATAAGGTTAGGACTAAGTTGCTCTGGAACAATGCTGAGGTTGGTTGTGTAGAAATAGTGATTTAAGTGTGAGCAGGAATCCAGGTATGAAAGGGGAGATTTTATCTGCCCCTGATTCCATTAGTTACTCAGTTCCTCTGATATTTCTTCATCTGGAAAACAGGGGTAACTGGTTTTAAAAATGTTTCAGAATTCAGCACTCCATAACGGAATCAAGAAGTCTTGAGTCTTTCCCTTAGAAAGAAGCTTGGAGAACACTGGTCCAACTTCTCACTGAAGCCAGAGGTCTGGAGATAGGCTGATGGCCAGGCTGACACGCAGTCAGCCATTTGTAAGAGCTGAAAATTTAAGGCAGGTAACGTAAAGGTGTGAAGGGCTGCCAGATAGGGTCCGCCCCCTAGAGAGATGGGAGGGGCCGGGCTCACTCTCCTCAAGGCTACCACTGCTGGGAGCTTTGTTTTTAGAAATTTGTGTTCCTTCTGCAGGAGCAAAAACCTGTGTCTCGGGAGCATCTTTCTGTTGGTTTGGATTCTGTCCTCAGAAGCAACACAACTCAACCTCATCGCTCTAACATACAACAGACTTTCAAGCACTGGAAGAGAACTTTTGCTCTCCTCACCCCCTCAAAACCCCACTTCTGTTTTATTGGTACAATTCTCCAGTTCCATATAGGTTTTGTTTTCTTTGGTTGGCCTTGCCAGATTCTCTTAAGAAGTGTCTGGCAGGGCGCCTGGGTAGCTCAGTGGGTTAAGCCTCTGCCTTTGGCTGAGGTCATGATCTCTGGGTCCTGGGATCGAGCCCCGAATCGGGCTTTCTGCTCAGCACGGAGGCTGCTTCCTCCTCTCTCTGCCTGCCTCTCTGCCTACTTGTGATCTCTCTCTGTCAAATAAATAAATAAATAAAAATCTTTAAAGAAAAAAGTGTCCAGCAACAAATAAAATACTTAGGGTGCCTGGGTGGCTCAGTGGGTTAAAGCCTCTGCCTTTGGCTCAGGTCATGAACTCAGGGTCCTGGGATCCAGGCCCGCATTGGGCTCTCTGCTCTGCAGGGAGCCTGCTTCCTCCGCTCTCTGCCTGCCTCTCTGCCTACTTGTAATCTCTCTCTCTGTGTCAAATAAATAAATAAAATCTTAAAAAAAAAACAAAAACAAATAAAATACTTAGAGGTCTCAGGACCAGAGCAGTCCACCATGTCATGTGCCAGGCTTTGAACAGAGCCCTGAGTCAGGGAGGAGTCAGATCTCGGCCATCTAGGGCTTGTACAGGGGATTTATTGCATTTAAGATCATCTCATTTTTATCCCCATTAAATTGCATTTTGATTTGGCTTTTTCGTAGCTTATAGAGTCTATCTCTCTCATCTTTGGTTCCTTGTAAAACTGACTAGCAGGTTTTTGCAAAGTTGTGTGCTTTTGTTGTTGTTGTTTTGTTTAAGTAATGCCCTCAAGATTAGGAGTCTCATGCTCTACCCACTGAGCCAGTCAGGTGGCCTTCTTTTACAAAGTTTTGCCCATTTATCTAAATATTGCAGAAGCCAGGGTTTCTGGAGTTTCTAGGGTCTTTGATGTCACTAGCCATTAGGTTGAGAATAATTACAGGTTTATTTCTTCAATTAGTTCATAAACAGTGATTAATAGTAGGGTCTCTGGAAGTAGATTTGGCCTGGTTTAAATTCTGGGTCTCCTGAGGTACCAGGTGTGTGACTGTGGGCATGCTGATTTAATCTGCCTGTGCCTCAGTTTCCTCATCTGTAATGAGGGTAATAATGTAACTCTCACATATGGTTGTTTTGATGATTAAATGAGCTAATATATGTAAAGCACTGAGACGAGTGACAGGCACATAGCATGTACTATTTATTGTATAAAGAAAATAAATCCAGGCAAACTCCCTAAGGATAGGAACCAGTATCTCATTTATCGCTGTATTTCCAGAGACTAGTACTGTGCCTGGAATATATTTGGGGCCAATATATTGGATAAACAGACAAATGAGTTTCCATAGAGTTCTGGACGCTGGTGCAGGCAGGCAATATAATCAATGCTTGGGTTTCTAATTTTAACAGATTTTCAATATTATTATAAAAATATCTTGACTAGGGAAAGAGGTTGCGTATATCCAACCTCAGGCCATTATCATGGTAGTTATTTTGCTGCTAATTTTTCTGTGAGTGATCATCAGTGTCACCTATGTCTTTCCTGATGCTAATCCATTATCTCTGTTTAGCATGGAAGGCCAGGAGTGTCACACATGTAAGTCTAGTCTCAATTTAGAAAAAAAAAAAAAAAGAATTCTGCTTAATTCATTTGCACCAAGCTGAGAGGGGACACTGTATTTTTAGCACGAAAAGAAGCTTAACCAAAGAATGCTAGCGTTCCTGAATCAGATCTTCACGTTGTTTAAACTTTTACAGATTCCCCAGTGTTGGGCAGACTCATTCAAAAATCTATGCTCAAAAAAATTAAATATCTTAAACATCATCCACGGCATGGAAGTTCCTGCATTTCCCTACCTTCCTATTACCACCCAAACTTAAGTGCTAACATCAGGGTAGGTCTTGATTTAAGTGCATAGCAACAGAATGTTCCCGTGGCTTTAGCTTCAGTATATTAAATCCGGTTCTTGTTGGATTGAACATTTAAATCTTTCAGAGATCTCTTTTCCATGTAATTCCCTTTGAACTTCCATCCATGCTAATTTTAAACACATTCGGTATTTTCCTCCTTCTATATGAATACAGTTGAGCTCAAAGAAGGAAATTCACCAGTGTTTTCTCCTTTGTATGTGTTCAATAGGTACCGTTGAAGCAATTACCTACTGGGAGATGTGGGAGGAGCCACTCTGTGGGAGCAGGGGCCACCAGTAATATGATACGTGGTTGTTGTGTGTGTAAAGTGCTAATACTTTTGACAGCCACCATCCTAAAGGGGTGTAGCAAGTCATTTGAAATTTGTACACAGACTGCCCTATCCATTACGCATCGCCCATATCATACCCATAATCTCCTAAGGCAGATATGCTATTACACTCAGCGGGCCAAGGTCTGCCTGGGCTTATATACACACAACTCCCACTGACTCTGTGTCACCGAGCCACTTCAATGGGACTTCTCAGCGGCATAAATTTAGCCCAGGACCGTCACAACCACAGCGGGCGCAGCTAAACAGAGAGCCCTGGCTGTGTGTTAAAAAGGCTGAGGAAGAACAAAAAAGCTGCCAGTGTTCATAAGAAATCTTACACCTAGAGCATTAAGAACTGTAGCCCGACACTCGCCACACTATCCTCGTCCCACAACCTGCCAATCCCAGGCTGGGATTTGGAAGAAGCTAAAACAGAGTGGGCATTTAAAAAAAATGGTCTGCTACAGGGCATAAAATGATGCTTTGCATCCAACCTCATTATGGGAGGGAAGAATTTCCCATAGGTGCTCCTCAGAATATTTATTTATCAAAATTTAAAGGAACATCTTGGAACCAAGCACCCTCTTTAAATATAGAATATTTAAAATACATAAGGCAAAGGTACAAAGATGCCCTGCTTTTTTTTTTTTTTAAAGATTTTATTTATTCATTTGACACAGAGAGAGAGATTACAAGTAGGCAGAGAGGCAGGCAGAGAGAGAGGAGAGAGGAGGAAGCAGGCTCCCTGCTGAGCAGAGAGCCCGATGTGGGCCTCGATCCCAGGACCCTGGAATCATGACCTGAGCCGAAGGCAGTGGCTTTAACCCACTGAGCCACCCAGGCGCCCCAATGCCCCGCTTTTGAAAGTTAGTGGTTTATCCATTTGAGTCACACGATGTCATGGGTGTTCTAAGTAACATACTAACGTGAGGATTGCCCTGTTTGGTCACTTCATGTTGCCATCTGCCATGTTATCTAATGTGATTCTCTGGGAGCTCTTTCTTGGTCTTTCAGACATTCCCCCATCAGACTTTTTAAGTGATCAGGTATCACTGATCTCCAGTGTGTAGTAAATTTCAGGATTTTAATTTCAACTCCGAGCCCTTGCCATTGCCAACAATGAAGTTTACTACTCTTACTCATGGAAAACACTATAGTCTGGTTTACAGAGCCTAGGTTCAAATCCTTGCTTCCTGCCGCACTAACTGTGTGTCTTGGGTATGCTGCTTGATATCTCTAAACCCCGAATTTTCTCATCTGTATCCTGAGGTGAACAATATCTTTTTCATTGTGATGCTTTGTGGACAACACCAAAAAAGATGTGTGAAGCACATGGCACAACAGAAAATCTGTGGAATGAATGGGGGCAGGTGCCACACCGTATGATACATAGTAGGCACTCAATAAAGTCTTCCTCTTACTCTTTTTCCCTCCCTTCTTCCCCACCATAGTCTCATAAGTTAATGCTCATGCGAGCCTATGTATATTAAGAAAAATACTGCCTTTAAAGAAGATAACTTAATTAAATAGTATTCTGTGAATGACAAATGATCACACATTGAACAGAACACATTTAAAGCTACACTCATCCTTTGATTGTTGTTACAGAGCAGATAAGAATGATCTATTTAAAAGGCAAATGAAAAAATAAAAAATAAGGAACCAAATTAGACGTTCAGTCAAGTCTGATTAATGGCTACTTCCGATGGGGATTTTAGCTGAGTATAGGATCCTTGCATCTCTGATTGTTAATGTACAGTGGTTAGGGGTGACCATTTTAAGAAGTTGAATGCATAATTCATTCAAAGTGCACAGAGATTTTCTTTCTTAGTTTGGAAAGACCAAAAGTCGGGCACAATTCTGTTAATGCTATAAAACTGGTATGTTTCATGATAATGAATTTAGATACAGAAAATTATCTTTCTCTGGAATAAATGTAGCTTTCCTATCATTTCTTCATTTTTTCTTCATTTCTTCAAATATGAGGACCCTAGTAGGGAGTAGAATTAATCATGTGTTAAAAAAATTACATCACCCTAAAAGACTCCCACTCATTCTACAAAAGGTAGTCCAGGTCATTTTTAAACACTAATGCATTCTTGAACAGGAAAAAGTGCCATAGGTTAATTCAAAAAGTATGAATAATTCAACACAGAATCGTGCATTTCTTTTTACATATTTTCCCATATAAAACTGTTGCTTTATCATTGTTAAGTAAACTCCCATTGGTGTACATAACTTCTTGAAAGCTCTGATAGGAGATGAAATATCGTGTTTAGTAGAATAAAGTAACAACTGAAGTTTAATATGTTTGGAAAGAGCACGTGCAGACCTATACGTGTGTGTGCATGTGTTTGTGTGTGTGTGTAGAAACTCACGTTTTTCAGTTCACAAAGTGATCTTCTCTGATCTGAAGTTGCAGTTAGAAAATGTTGACAGTGGGGATGCCTGGATGGCTCTGTGGGTTAAGTGGCTTGGTTTTGGCCCAGGTCTTGATCTCATGCTTTGTGGGATCAAGCCCCGGTTTGAGATCCTTGCTTGGTGAGGAGTTGGCTTGAGGATTCTCGCCCTCTGCCCCTTCCCCCACTCCCCCTCTCTCATTCTAGAAAATAAATAAAGCTTAAAAAATAAAGAAAATGTTGACAGTGAAAAATAATTGAACAGGATTTGTACAAAGTTCAGGGGATCTGCAGAGCCTGTTTCCACAAATTTGGTAGAGAAGATGACAAGGCAGCCCCTTCTACCTGTGTGATCAAATCAGCAAAAATATAAGACTTACTCGTATAAGTTTAGGTAGTAAATTAAGCTCTAAACAGAAAATAAAATTGATACGCACACACTCCAGATATATGTGATGAAATCCTTAGATGTCCTTTGTCTTATCTGAGATAATAGAAAAATAATAAAATGTGGAGCTGCCTTGTGCCTTCCCACTTCACTTCCTTTTATATGGGGCTGAACATATGGCCTCTGAAGCCCGGCTCATTTTGCATTGGTGAAATCTTGTTTAACAGACATTCCTTTTACAGAACGAGGTAGTCCCCCGGCTCATCCGCAGTTCACCTCAGTTCTTGGGGTCCCTCCACTCAGCCCGGTGTGGCCGATCCTGGTGTCACATCAGCCTGCGTGGAATCGATTTAGGACACTACGCGTTTCCTCAAAAATTAAATTCCCGACGAAAACTTAACAGGACCAACAAGGACGTCAGAAAAGCGTTTTGGGAAAAGTGCCAGAGGTTGAGCTAGAGGGAAGGCAGAATCCTTGGTATCAGGGAGAAGGGGAAGAGGGTCAGACGGAAAGAGAAGCGAAAGGAAAAGCAGGGCAGGAGGAGAGACACGAAGGAGAGAAGGGACCTAAATTAGAACAAGAGGCTATGTTTATTAATAACCTTGCTGACCCACAGGCCCCTGACACAAAATACATTAAGTATTGTTGGGACACTCTGCTCTGTCACTCCTAGGAGGAGCAAATAAAATAGTGTGGGAAGCTGCAAACTTTCTGAGAACAGATAAAAAGCAGAGCCACCACCGCCGAAAAAAGCCAGAATAGAGGGAAGGCACAGACTCACCAGCTTGGAGCCGTCCTGCAGCCTGGGTTCCCCTTTATTTTCCAGCAGCACCTTCTCGGGGGAGTCTACCTTAGGCTTCCATGCTTCCAGCAAACTAGAAGGGAAAAACACGCAAGGCAATTTTTTATTCAGTTGCAAAAATATTACATGTCCATTGTAGAATGTTGGAATTTGTGGAAACACACAAAGAAGTAAATAAAAATAGACGATAGTCCCACCACTCCTTCCTCTGTTATTTTATTTATTTATTTATTTATTTATTTATTTATTTATTTATTTATTTATTTATTTTAGAGAAAGAGAGTGCATACTTGCGAACAAGAATGGGAGGGGGCAGGGGGAGAGGGAGAGAGAATCTCAAGCAGACGTCATGCTGATCTTGGAGCTGGAGATGGGGCTCGATCCCATAGCCCTGAGGTCACAACCTGAGCTGAAATCAAGAGTCTGAGGCTCCACTCACTGAGCCACCTAGGTGCCCCTCCTCTATGTTTTTATGGACGTGTATTTGTATGCTTGAAAGGTGAGATTGAGGCTCTGTTATCATCCCCTAGTTTGTGACTTGGTTTTCCCATCTGCCAAGTCATAATAAGTATTTGCTTCTGCGTTGAAACTATTGTAAAGCATGATTTTTATGTCAGCATCCTGTCTCCTTATTTGTAGGTATCATAATTCGGTTGACCTCTAGGCAGCTATTCATGTCATTTTTTAACTTTTGGCCTTTACAAAATTTTTGTGTGCATCTCCATTTCTTCTGGAAATTACTATAAGCAAAATTCCTGGGTCAAAAGGCTTTTTTCTTTTTTGCTAAGATTTGCAGAACTGCCCTCCAAAGTGTTTGGAAATGCAGAATTCATAAAACCATCATTAAGTCTCCCCAAAATAAGATAAGGAACTTAGAATCCTATTATGATTTGTATTTCTTTGATTATTTGTGATGTTAATTTTCTTCATGTCTGTTGGTTATTTGGCTTGTTTTGTGAGTATGTAATTTGCCTGTTATTTACACTTTTATTTATTTAGAAACTTACAATTTGAGTTTCTGTTAAATTGTAAAACTTCTTTACATGTTAAGTATATTAACTCTTTGACTCTCATTCACTGCAAGCATTTTGTCCTATTTTCTCTCTTTGATTTTTAATTGTTAATGGATTTAAAAAAAAGATTTTATTTATTTGAGAGAGAAAATGCAAGTGGAGGGAGACACAGTGGGAGAGAGAGAATCTCAAGCAGACATGAGGTTCAGTCTTACAACCATGAGATCATGACCTCAGCTGAAATCAGGAGTCAGATGCTTAACCAACTGAGCCACCCAGGTGCCCCAATTGCTAATGGATTTTTAATGTACATGTTTATAAATCCAAGTGCATAAATATTTTCCTTTATTCTTTCTTCCTCTGCTTTTATGTTCAGAAAGGCCTTGCACAGCCCAGGGTCAGATAAATATTAATCTACATTTTCTACTGCTTTTGCAGCTCTTTTTATTTAAAAAAATGTTTAAATCTCTTATTTATTTGGAATTTGTTTTGATCTGTGTAGTAAGAATCTATATACCGAAGCCTCTTTTCTTTGCTGATCTCAATCTTGTATGTTATTGGGCCTGTTTCTGTATTTTTCAATTTTATTTCATTATCTTCATGTCTCCACTGCTTCTTCTGCCAAAACTCTCCCTTTTTTATTATTACAATTTAAGACTATGCTTTCATATCCAGTAATGCAAGTTTGTCATCCTTGCAATTAGTTTTCTGGGTTTTGCTCCCCTCTTTGTTATTCTGTAAGAACTCATCCAGCTCAAAATGTAAGTGGGTACAATTTATACATTAATGTGTGGGCACTTGAAGTCCTTAATACTGAGTTTTCTCAGTTACAAGTAAGACATGCCTCTCATTTACTCCTGCGAATTTCTGCCAAGTTGTAGTTTTCTTCATGTACTACCTCAATATAGTCTCAAGTTTATTGATTGCTGTTGTGAATCCTGTTTCTCTATTGAATTTTATAACTGTTGAGAAAAGTTGCCTACTTACATATTTTTATTTGGCATTTACCACTTTCCTGCTTTTTGTTCAGAGAGCTTGCCAATTGATTCTTTTGAACCATATAGATAAATATTATCATTTGCAATAATGATAATTTTGTCTTCTTCCTTGGAATGATATAATTTCTTCATTTTTTTCCTGTCTTATTGCAAAAGATTAGAACTTTCAAATTATTTATAAAATATTCTTTATTGGACACACCTCCAACATTTTGCTACTAAGTATGATGGCCTGAATACATTGTATTTTTCAAGAGCTCTGGCTTCTGGAAACCGTTTTTGGCTTCAAAGGGCTTTCTCCTTCCTGACCCTTGTGTTCACTGGTCCCCTGGGATGTCTCCCGGCTCTCTCTGTCCAGAACTGAACATCTTGCCCTTTTCTTTTTTTTCTTTCTTTTAAAGGTTTTGTTTATTTATTTATTATTTTAGAGAGAGAGAGTGAGAAAGAGTGTGAGCAGGGGAAGGGCGGAGGGAGATAATCTCAAGCCAATTGTGTGCAGAGTGCAGAGCCTGATGTGGGGCTTGATCTCAAGACCCCGAGATCACGACCTAAGCTAAAATCAAGAGTCAGATGCTGGGGACGCCTGGGTGGCTCAGTTGGTTAAGCGTCTCCCATCAGCTCGGGTCATGATCCCAGGGTCCTGGGATGGAGCCCCACATAGGGCTCCCTGCTCAGTGGGGAATCTGCTTTTTCCTCTCCCTCTGACCCTCCCCTCCGCTTGTGTGCTTTTTCTGTCTCTCAGATGAATAGATTAAAAAATCTTTAAAAAAAAAAAAAGTAAAAGAGTTGGATGCTTAACCAACTGAATCACCCAGGTACCCCAAGTCTTACCCTTTCACACGTAAGAGTGTTCTAGCTCTATATACACAACCCCACCTCTTACCTACTGATGCTTCTTTTCTTAACACCCACATTTCACTGTGGGAGATCAATTCTCAGACCAACACACTTATTACAAATCAGAACTACTACTGTTTTAGTTAGTACATCATATGAAACAACCAGGCTATTTTCTGCCAACTTAAAAGTTAGTGTCTTGTGGAAGAATTTCTGTTTTAATGTTTGTATTTTAAGAAGATGCTGAGCTATTTTTTCACCTTGGAATTATTTCATTTGAATTTGCTGACTTTTTTCCAGCAAAAAGCAAAAATAACCTGGGATTTTTGCAGGTGCCGTGCAAAGAGGGTTGGTTCCATGGGTTAGATGGGTTAGAACAATATGTAAAAACAGACTGAGAAAAAGAGTGACAGTAACAGCAATGGCGGGGGTCACCTATAAGGAGGGGGAAGGATGCTCGCCTTTGGAGAGGGCTCAGGCCTAATAACTGTGGGAAGTTGAATGGTCTCTCTATCACTCTGAGACTCCATTTCTGCAACTCTAAGTGTGGGGTCATCACCTGTTTTCCAAGTATAATGTAAGAATGACAGACAATGATTGTAAAGCATCTGGTAGGACACTTGGCACCTATCAGGCACTTACTAAGAGAAACTGTAAGCTTCTGGCTTGATCTGAAGGTAGGGTGATGGACCATGTTATAGCTAATAAAACGGAGAGAAAAGAGTTTTCTTTACTACACAGAGTTAACCCAAAGCATGTTGAAGAATTTCAGGATTTAGGGGCACCTGGGTGGCTCAATCAATTAAGTACCTGCCTTCAACTCAGGTCATGATCCTGGGGTCGTGGGATGGAGCCCCACATCGGGCTCCCTGTTCAGTGGGGAGTCTGTTTCTTTCTCTCCCTCTACCCCTCTCTTATGCTCTCTTTCTCTCTCTCTCTCAAATAAATAAATAAATAAAAATCTTAAAAAAATAAAGAACTTCAGGATTTAGCCAACAGGCGGTGCTGTATGTGGGGTGATTCTAAAAGCCCCCAACCTCTGCCCAAGGCAGTGGAAACCCTTAGTCCTCCTCTTCTCTATCTGGTTTGGGCCTTTCTGTCAATGTCAAGCATCATGGGACCCCACTTTCCATGCCACCCAATGGAGTATGAGCTCTGATTGTTTAGATTTCAACTACCCCTGAGCAAGACCAGAAGAGCTCCTCATTTTGATAATATAGTAAAACAGTCATTGTGACCACATGCCAAGGGTTTAAAAATTTCATTGTCAGCTGGCCCTAAATTTTTTCAATCTTCCAATTTGTTAGCCTGGAAAACGCCCTTATTAGTACCAAACTTAGATCTTAACAAGGCAGGATAAGGTTTTTCTTCTATCTTTCCCGAAGTGATGCTAGAGATCTGAATTAATTTTTTTTTTTACTTGGTGGGAGTTTTCTGTATTATTATTGTTTAAAGTCAATTATCCTTTACTTCGTGTTCTTTTTCTGTTGTTTATTTTATCTGTCCTTCTCTCCCAGAGGGACAGAATTAAGGCCCCCATTTGGTTTTTATTAGTGTAATCAGTTAATAGCTCTTCGATAATGCTTTACTTATTGTGTTAATTTTCTGCAGTTATGTCCAGAGGCAGTTTCCTGGAAGACCACATTTAAAAAAAAAAAAGAAAGAAAGGAAGATCTAACATTTCTTCTTTAATGGGTCCACTTAGCATTTATAGTTTCAGCTAAGATTATGGAATACTGTTGATTTACAAGATTATTGAAAATATATATAAGCTGCAGCTACTATTTTTAAATATATCTGTGGCAACCCTAAAAATTCCATTAGTATAGTGAAGGTACAAACCCTACGCCTGGTGTTTCTATTGACATGGCTTATCACATCAATTCTTTGGATTTGTCTGGAATGTATTAGAGGTGTGGGTACAGGCTGTTCCCATGCATATGGTGCCGGTCACTGTAGTTCTATTGTGTCAGTAGCTAAACTCTGCTTCCGAGGGACCACTGTCCAATTGCTGGTGACCATTTTTTTTTTTTAAATAAGCTCAATATCCAATGTGGAGCCCATTATGGGGCTTGAACTCAGAACTGTGAGATCAAGACCTGAGCTGAGATCAAGAGTCGAATGCTAACCAACCAAGCCACCCAGGCACCCTGCTGGTGGGGATTTTAGTGCAAACGTACCCTACATGGACTTTAGTACTCAGAGAGTAGTTCTCAAATTAAAATGGCACTTTGGAGCAGAGCCTAAGGACAAACTAACTTACTGGAAGGGTCACAAAAAAGAGATTGATGATCAATGTGATTGACTGAGCCCCCATGGTAAGTTGCATTCTGAATTAGATGAATGTATTGAAGCCAAGAGAACATGCCTCAGTGATTAGCATCATGGGTTCTAGACCTGCCTGGGACATGAATTAGCTCTAGACCTTCCTGGGACATGTACTGACTCTGGACCCACCCTGGACATGATCTAGCTCTTAGGTCTTTCAGGGCTGCTCTGTGCATGCACCAGTGAGGAGGAATCATTAGCAGGTGACTGAATCAAGATTAGAATGCCTTCCAGTCATTGTCGAGTCTCAGATGAACAGAGCACTTAGCACAAAATAGGGGCCCATCAGTGCTTTTATAATAAATTTGTTTGTATGGCAATGCCTCAGTGAAATTCTATTTTGGAGAACTGTTCTTGGTCCTGCACAGTGACTGTGAGTGGATGTGGAAAGAGCACCAGAGAGTAACTCGCAGAGCCTTACTGTGGGAGCCTGCGCGAGTCACTTTCTCTCCTTGGGTCTTTCCCCCTTCATTTATCAAATAAAGGGTGTGGAAGAGAATCACCAAGGTAGCTTCTAACTAAGGATGTCCATAGCCTTGGAAGAACTGGATGCCCTGTAAAGCAAATGAGAAGGTTCTGATGTTCCCCCAACATCCAGTGCCTAGAGCAGCTGGGGCACGTTAGCTTCAATTTAATGCTTGCTGGGAAGCAGGACGTGGGCTTGCTATGGAGAGGGACTGGGAAGGATAGGACAGAAAAGAGATCTGTGTGCTAAGGGTTGGGTGGAAATTTGATGCAAAGAAGGAAATAGCGTTTCCTGTAATTGCCTGTTTCTGAGCTACAGAATGTATCCAATGCTGTGTTTAAAACGGTGCAATGCCTAGTTGTTAGCACAATACACCACGTGTTTTTTTTCTGCCTCTGTACCGTGCCCGTGCTGGTGATGTTTGAGAACTTTCCTTTCAGGCAGTGCCATCAAAGAAGGCAGTGGAAGGCCACACAGCAAAGTTGAAGTCAAGACAGAGCATATTTGAAAGGAAGAGGGAAGAAGCCCATATACATTTCAATGGAGGTATCTTTAAGGCATTTCAAGGAGGAGTCTGAAAAATAATTACGAAGTTTAAAAAAGGAAGATTCTTGACTTTGATCTGATTTTCTTCTGTAAAAGCAATTAGGCCCATCATGTTTCAAGGGCTAAGCTGAAAATTCTAATGGCTGGATCCAAACACTTTCATTTGTGTCTTGGGACTTCTAAATTCCAAAAGAAGAAAAGTTTAAAAATTTATTAAGGTGATTTTTTGCGGAGGGATTAATGCATAAAGCATTTGCTGATCAGCTCTCATAAAGACTGCAGCACCATCGTGTAGCTGAGATTAAGAACCATATGTAAATCATGCAAGAGTCCAATTAATAGCACCGAACTAAGAGATCTATAAAGTTGATTTGATGAAAGAAGAAAAACTGTCAAGGTGTGATTGGAATTTCCCCTTCCAGTTGCTGTTGGGGATTTTAGTGGGAACGTACCCAGCAGGAATTTCTTCCTCACCAGCCTGGTCCACAGGATAGGCATTCGGGTAAGGAGAGGATATTTGGTATGTGTTATATTGATGTTAGATGTGAATGAGTTAAAGATCTAACACTGAGCTTTAGTGATTTCCATCAGCCTGAGACTGGAGACTCTCATGTACTCCGCTCGGAGGGTGTCTGTAGTGTAACATTCCTACAACTTCCATATGGCCCCATGGGAAGAGAGCAGGATTGGAGCTCTAAATGACCCTAATAATATCGGGTAGGAGCCCCTCAGGGAGTTGTTCGAGTTTATCAGAGCAGATTAAAATACAACGCATTCACACTGTCCAAAAGGGTACGTCCATCTAGCTGTCTATACATTCCTTTCTGATACTGAATTTGTCCAGGGACTTTTCAAAATTACACCCCACTTACCTGTACTCCCTCCCTTAGTGAATAAACATGCCGAAGAAGTGGAGAGCGAATCAGGATAATGCACGTTGGTGAATGTCCTATAATTGAAATCATTATTGCTTAAGACACCATTGCTTTAATCAGCCCTGTCATAAATCAGTGCTTTTCACAAGTGAGGGTTTAAAATAAAGTGCTGTTTAAACAGATTGGGTCTCTTAAAAGGCATGATGCAATTGGGAAGCTCCTGAAAATGGATAAAAAAGTGGTTTCTGAACAGATACACTGGTTCCAGCTCTTTATCTTCCACTTAATTTAAAAAAAAATTACCTAGTCCTTTCTTAGAAATTACATAGTGGAGGCCTGTAATGGCCAAGCCTTTAACACATTAAAAAAATTTACTCCCAGGAACAGTTAATATATGATGTTTAATTGCTTTTCCTTGTTGGAGAGGAAAATCTGTTTCTTTCCTTCCTTTCTTGATTGACTTTTCAAAAATCACCTTGTGAGCTATAAAGATGGAGAGGAGTAATTGATTTTTGAAAACTCAAGTGCATGCACACTCATTCTCATATGCTTGTGTGTGTGTGTGTGTGTGTGTACGTTACAACTTTTGTGTACCAGGCCCTGGGGCTTCCCGTGCAATCACTGTGCAAGGCAGGTGTTACTATTTCCAGTTAACAGAGAGGCAGCCAAGGCCCAGAGAGGTTGATTTCTTGCATAGGGTCACACAGGTAGTAAGTGATGGGAGGCTGTCTTTATTCCTCCAACCCTATTGCCTGCCTTTGGGGGCGCTTTATATCCACGTGTGCAAACATCCATGGAGCTGGGACCAAAGGCCATGCCAGTGATCCCCATCATTGGAGTAACTAATCCTCTCAGCCTGTCTAACCAATACCGGGTTCTGGAATTTAGCAAATAATGCCACGTCATCCACAAATGCCGAAAGAGTCCAGCTCTGATTTGTGCCTATTCTGTGACTACTGCATTGTAACCGAGCTAGGAGAAGCAGTTGAACCAGCCCTACAAGTGACAGCAACTTGGGAGAGATTTCTTCTTGGGGAGTTTTATGTGGATGAGTCAGGGGTTAGAGGTTCTCTTATTAGAGAAATGCCCACACAGACTTCAGATGAATTCTGAAGGCTCCTCAGGACTTGTGTCAAGAGTCTTAAAGAGGGGGTCATCATTGGTATGGAAGGGGAAAGAAAAAGCCTCTTTTCGGTTACCCTGAGTTAGAAAATTTCCAGGTAAATTCACTACCAAAGACCAAGGTGTTGCCTTTCTTTATTCCTTCCTTCCTCCCTTCCTTTCTTCCTTCCTCCCTTCCTTCCTTTCTTCCTTCCTCCCTTCCATCCTTCCTTCCTTCCCTCTCTTTCCTCTCTTTTCTTTTCTCCTTTTTCTCTTTTTTTCTTCTCTTCTCTTCATTTCTTTCTTTCTTCCCACAAGCCAGGTATTATTTAGGTCTCTGGCAAAGTCGCACAAACCAACAGTTCCTCCTCAGATTATGCCTTTCAGAGTTCAGGTGATACGCCTCATTGGGTTACACCTTCCATGTTTTGTGGTCAGATGTGGGCTGTGTCATTCTACATCACTCCACCTTGCAAGAAAATATTTATGTATTAGCCTCACCAGGTTCCATTTCCTCTGGGATTGCTCCAGACTATGCTGTCTCCATGCCAGTGGCGGGCAGTCGTGTGGCTGACCTTCACGGTACCGCTGGGCATCTGCAGTGAAGAAGAACCCGCTCCTTCCCCCTCTGACTTCACTCAGCCAGAAAACTACGAGGTGTGTGGCTGGAGGAGGAGACATTTCTGAGAGGTGGAGTATGATCCTTCCAGAAAGGGCTTGGAGGGAAACGGGCAGGCGTAGAGGGCATGAAAATGTGCACCATTCACAGCGGTTTTTTATTTTCTTTTTTCTTGTTTTTCTTTTTTTCTTTTTTTTGCTAGATCTGGAAAGACAATAGCTTATTGTACAAGGTCTCTCTGTGATTTTTAATTTTTTTCCTTTTTATTCCTGATATGCGGCAATTCCCACTGTTCACCAGGTAGTGGTAAAAGTGAATCTTACATAGCTGTGTGGTAAGGTATGCAGTTAAAACCCTTTCTGGAAACTCATTTCGCAGACCCTACAAATTTTTATAACCCTTGATCAAATAATTTTACTCCTGGGAATCCATTCTCAGGACCACAAAGAATGCCCAAAGATGTTCTTGAATTAATTAATTAATTAGTTAATTTTTAAAGTTTTATTCATTTAAGCAATCTCTACACCCAACATGGGGCTCGAACTCCTGGCCCTGAGATCAAGCACCACATGCTGTGGTGAGCGCTGTGAATTGTGTAAGACTGATGAATCAGAGACCTGGACCCCTGAAACAAATGATACATTATATGTTAATGAAAAAAAAAGTCACATGCTCCACCCACTGAGTCAGCCAGGTGCCCCTCAAAGATGTTCTTTAAACTCTTGTTACAGTACTTAGAACCTTAATATAAACCTAACAATATGGGAAAGGGAACTATAAAATATTTTCTTGATGTTGATATGCAAATGATGTCATAACATCCGAATAGGATATGTACTCCTAATGATTAGAGATATGTGGGCAAACCACACTCAGTCATAATAATAGATAACATTTATTGTCTACCGAATGCATGACAGGCAATGTGTCAGGTGCTTTGTAATCAGTGCCTCCTTGGGTGTGCTTGCTAAATGAAGCTAGATTTTATTTTTTCTCCATTTTACCGATGAGGAAAGAGGAAGGTTAATTGGATTATCTGAGGTCAAACAGCTAGTGTGAGATTTGAACCCCATCCTGGTGGACTACAGAGCTCACACTCTTAACTTATCATTCCTCATGGTATGTGGATAATTTTATTTTTTATGATTTATTTATTATTTATTTTTTAAAAAAGATTTGTTGATTTATTTGATAGAGACACAGTGAGAGAGGGAACACAAGCAGGGGGAGTGGGAGAGGGAGAGGCAGGCTCCTCGCTGAGCAGGGAGCCCGATGCGGGGCTCGATCCCAGGACCCTGGGATCATAACCTGAGCCAAAGGCAGACGCTTAACTGACTGAGCCACCCAGACGCCCCTTAAATAAATAACAAATATTAGTCGTCAAACCCCACCTCCCACAAAGTAACCCCAAACTCCAAACCAAAAGCAACCAGCACCAGAAAACACATATCTGACAGGCTTTGCTCTTCTGGGAATCACATGGAAAAGTAAACAGCAAAGCTTAGACCAAGAGAAATAGCCCAAGTTGAAAAAGCTTGTCTACAACAGGCCAGTAAAATGACAGGTAGGTATCTGAAGCAACAATTAAATGTTTAAGGTCTCTTCTCTGGATGGGAATTAGATACTCTAAGTCTGATCACATACTAAGACAATCCAATTAATATTCCTCTGCCAACCTAAGGAAGTAAACCTTACAAGGGAGCAAATCTTGCATTTAGGTGGGAAGGACTTTGGCCCCAGTGACTTGAGCATTCTCTTGAGGGTTACGGCCTAGACCAGTGGTTCTTCCTGTATTTTGTGTGAGAATGTATTTGAAAATATTAATGCCATCTAAGGTGTCGGTCTCCAGTCAAAACACATTGATTTATATGTATGCCACATTTTGTTCTATGTCTACTTTCGAAATCTTTTAGGCTCATATAGCTGGTTTGAGGATTTTTTTTTTACGATTTTATTTATTTATTTGACAGAGAGAGAGAGATCACAAGTAGGCAGAGAGGAAGGCAGAGAAAGAGAAGGAAGCAGGCTCCCCTCTGAGCAGGGAGCCTAATGCAGGGCTCGATCCGAGGACCCTGAAATCATGACCTGAGCCGAAGGCAGAGGCTTAACCCACTGAGCCACCGAGGTGCCCTGGTTTGAGGATTTAAATGAAAGTTTCCCTCTGTGTTTTGGCTTGCAGAATGTTCTTTGTCTCACGATTTGGGGGATATTCTTTGGTTAGCAGTGCAGACAATGATAGGATTTCTTCAGAGCCTTGTCTACACCTGCATAAGGGCAATAAAGTGAGTATAATAAATAACTTAGTTTCATTGTTTTCTTTAATGTGACAGCATGTTATTGTGAACACTTGTGTTTGGATGCGTGGCTAACAACTGCCTTTTGGATTTTCCATGTTAGGAAAAAAAAAGTGCATGCCACACATCACCAGGAATCAACGTTCGTGCCTGGCAGTGTAACTAAGAAAAGTTTTGGAATGTGACTGGACGGCATTGGGAGCAGCTTTCCTTCCCACACCTGCAGAAATGCTCTGATATTAAACACACGCGTACCAAGTGCACGTGTGTGAGGTGTGGTGTTAGACAGATGTGACAAATGGGTGGACGAGAACTTTGGATGAGATTCTCCCAGGACTCGGATGTGCTGAGGTTGGGAAATGCTCAGGCGTCCTCCAGGCACGGTTGACTGTGTTGCTAATAAGATTACCGCCAGGGCCCGATCTCATTCCATGAAATATTTTCATCATCAGGATGGAGAAAATTATTTTCCACTGTTCCTAAAATGGAAACATTTTCAGGTATGAGTCCCAAAAGATGTTATGTGTCCTTGCTACCTGTTGTTCAGGATTGTGCAAGAAGAGGGTCTGAAATACGAGGGTAAGAGGTCGTTGGTCTGTCTTCTCCAGGAACTTCCCCTGGGCGGTGGTCTCTGCCTCTGTTATAGCAAAAATATGAGCCTATGTGCATCTGGCCAATTATGCAACGCTCCATCACGAGGGGAAATTCCTTCCTCACCCCAGCTGGTGAACAGTTATGCCCTGGAGCCCAGGACGGACATGCCTTGTAACTTTTTAACCTAGTTAGTGTAACTGCCGATATTATTCCTATTCATATAAATGTCTAATCCTTTCTCGAATCTTGCTAGACTATTTGCCTCAATAATATCCCGCGGCTGTGAATTCCACAGGTAGATTATACGCTGTTTTAAAAAGTATTTCCTTTTATTCATTTTAAATTTGTTACCTTTTAACGTCACAAGATGGCCCTTGTTCTCGCATTAAGGGGTATAGGGTACAGACATTACAAATTCAGCTGTAATCTTTCCAAGCACTCGCCATTATTAAAACCCTGCCTTCTTCATATTGTATTCCGTTTTGGCTGGTATCATCCTGATTCAATGAGATGATTGATGTAAACCATCTCGTACTACTTTGGACACATAGTAGGCATTGGAAGAAAGGTCTCTTTGGCATTCAATGTCACTTACTGGACAAATGTTTATCAAGCAGCTACTGTATGCGGGAGTTGTTGTTAAGTATTGGAGAGACAGCTCTGAGTGAGGCAGAGTCCTTGTTCTGAAGAACCTCATTTTCTAGAGAAGACAAGCAGAGATAAAGTAAATAAAGATGAACTATATGACTTTGGGGTGGTGTTAAGTACTCTGGGAAAATTAGACAAGAGTGATTGGCAGAGGATGGCAGGGGCCATATCAGATTAGCTGGTCAGGGAGCAGCTCTGAAAAGGGGACAGCTGAGTTGGCTGTCAAGGAATTATCTATACGACATCTCCATGAAGGTGAACCCACGCTCCTAGACACTGCCCTGCGTGAGGCCAGACTCTCATCCTTATCCATCGAGTGAATGAATGAATGAATGGAGGTTGAGGAGGGAAATCATAGCTTCAGAAATCATTCAGTCAGTTACTCATAGACCCAGGAGTAACGTTTCTTGAATCCCTACACCCTGTAACTCCAAAGACTGTTGGAGTAGAAAAAACACAGGAGCGAGTTAGGCTCAGTGTCAAGCCCTTCCTACGTCCCCATCTAGTCCTCTTGAGTGACCTTAGGGAAGTCACCTGGTCTCTCCAAAGTGCTCTCATTCATAAAAATGGGAGTAAAATTTCCTTGGGGTGCCTGGGTGGCTCAGTCGGTTAAGCGTCTGCCTTCGACTCAGGTCATGGTCCTTAGATCCTGGGATTGAGCCCTGTGTAGGGCTCCCTGCTCTTTGGGGAGCCTGCTTCTCCCTCTCTCTCTGATGCCCCCCTGCTTGTGTTCTCTCTCTCTCTCTCTGTCCAAAAAGGAAATAAAATTAAAAAAAAAATGTCCTTGCTTCGTGAGGTGTGGAGCATTGGACATAAAATTATGTAGCAGCTAGTTCTTTATAAACTACCAAATGGTGGCGAAATGTTGGTCCTTTTGGAGGGAACCCATTGTTCTCAGCCCTGCACACCCTTTCTTTCCTCTTGCCTTATTCCTTCCTGGTTTTCTCTGTTCCCTATTTTTATCCCTGCCTCTGCCTAAAGCTCATCAGTGGTATCCGTGGTACTCACCTTCCTGCCCCTGGAGTGGCTTAAGTGAGGGTGCTGGCAGAAGGGGGGATTACCTTTCTGAAATATTGCCTACTTCTTAAGGGCTATAAAAATGAAATCAGGTGTGTCGGGGGGTGCTTGGACGGCTCAGTCAGTTAAGCAAGTATCTGACTCCTGATCTTAGCTCGAGTCTTGATCTCAGGGTAGTGAGTTCAAGCCTCACATCAGGCTCCCCGCTGGGCATGGCACCTACTTTAAGAAAATAAAAAAAGAATTAAAAAAAAAATAATGACGGAGTTAGATGGAGCTGTTGCTAGTTAAAACAGGGGACCAGAGGTATATTTCCAATAGTGATTGGTTGTTTTTATTTTGTTTACTGCTTGATCCTCTGGGGTCAGATTAACCAAGCTTCTATACACAAAGACAGAGGCTTTGCCTGAATTTCTGAGGGGGAATTTCCCCCAGAAAATGGAGGCTTTGGTTGAAATGATCTGATTACCTGCTCGGAGCTTCCCTCTGCTTTCCAGCATGATAGGCGTATAGCATTTCCTCATGCTTCCTCCTGTTATTCTTTCTAATTGCCCCTTAATTTACTTTTTTTTTTTCCATTTAGGCAGTTTGAAGTAGAAGCATGTGCAGCTCTGCATAATAATGTATTAGAAAGGCATTTCAAGGAATAAATTATTAGCATTGTTTACATGCATGGTTCAAATTTACTGGCAAATTGTTCAGGCCTCGGTTTTACGAGGTAGCTGGCAGCCAGGCTCCTTCTGGTTAAAACCCTGAAATAGGAGAAGTTTCCTTTTGGTTTCCCTCACCCACACGTCCTCTGCCTTCTTCCTCCCCTTTCAACACCTCCCTCCGTTCCAGCCCCCAAAGAACTCTGTGGACCGGGCAGGCCTTTTACACCTTCACGTGAAGACATTTCATGGGTTCACCCCCTTCCCCCACTTGCAGGACCGGCCCCCTATGAAAATGAGGTGTGGGAAGGAATAAATCTTCAATGGTATAATTTTAGACCCTGCGGCAACTGGGAAGGGCAGCTATTTTGGGTTGTGGGGCTTTCTCCTTGACCTGAGATGATGTTACTTGGCTGGCCGTTGGGGGAGTCGGCCAGCCAGGCACGCGGTCCCTGTAGCAATACTCCTGCCGTTCCTGGGCCATGCTTCTTCGTTTCTTCGCGGAGCCGCTTTGTGCTTCCCCCGAGTTCTGTGCATGTGTGCATGTGTGCAAGGGTGCAGGGGCCACCTGCACCCACTCGGGCTTGTCACCGGTGACATTTTGCAGGGGTGGCGCAGGCTACCGCCTGAGGGGCAGCACAGATGGAAGGCCCTTCCTTCCACGGTGGGGGCGGGGAAGTTTCCTGGTGTGGTTCTTGCCTGCCCCCCAGCCTCCATGCTTTATCAGCTGCTCAGTGACCGTCGTGCGGGTCACCCCCTCTCTGAGCAAGTTGACCAGGCCGTCCTGGGCCACAGCGTGTGGGCACACCTCCTGGGAGGTCTCATTTGAAGCTGCCCCGGGAGGGGTGTCCTCACCGAGGTCCTGACCACCCTGCTTGCTGTCCTCCCACTCAAGCCCCTGGTACAGCTGCAGCCCGCAGCCCCGTGTCCTGTCTGGGGAAGCGAGTCAAGACTCCTGCAGCTGATGGACAGGACAACTACAAGAAATCCAAGGGTGGCCAAGACAACAGTGGTTTCTAGAAGGGGCTAAGAGTCTAGCCAATATCCCTGGGAGAATATCTTGTTTGTAGTTCTTACAACCTAAAACAGTGCACACAAGACCTCGAGATCATTCAGGAAAGAGGGATAAAGTCAGTAAAGAATGAAAAAATGGGAACAGTTTTTTTTGTTTGTTTGTTTTATTTATTTATTTTTTTGGGGTAAAGGATTTGAGCTTATTCGTGCCAAAAAGAGAAAACAGAAGCCTTTCGGGCGCCTGGGTGGCTCAGTGGGTTAAAGCCTCTGCTTTCGGCTCAGGTCATGATCTCAGCGTCCTGGAATCGAGGCCCACATCGGGCTCTCTGCTCAGCAGGGAGCCTGCTTCCTCCTTTCTCCTCTCTCTCTCTCTGCCTACTTATAATCTCTCTCTGTGTCAAATGAATAAATAAAATCTTAAAAAAAAAAAAAAGAAAACAGAAGCCTTTCATAGGTATGGAGAGAATGTGCCTCTCTCTTCTACAGGTCCCCTGGCCATTAAGAAAGGGGAGAATTCCAGAGTTGGAGAGAAAGAGAAGGAAAACGGGTTGGGGAGGGGACCAGGATACAAGGAGAACCTGATTAAGGAACAGAAAAGATAGTGCCTTGAGGGTCAGACAAAGGAAGAGAAAAAGATCAAGAGATAATGCTGCCTTCCCTTATCTCTGCTGTTGAATTAAATTTTTTTTTTTTTTGGAAAGGGAGGGAGAGAGAGAGAGCGAGAGTGCGTCCATGCGGGGTGAGGGGTGGGGCAAAGGAAGAGGGTGAGGAAGAACCTTAAGCAGGCTCCATGCCCAGTGCAGAGCCCAATCGGGGCTCCATCCCACGACCCTGAGACCATGACCTGAGCCAAAACCAGGAGTCCCATGCTTAATCGACTGAGCCACCCAGGTGCCCCTGCTGTTAAGTTAAATCTAATAGATATTTTGAGAACCAACTATGTCTGTTCCAGTTCTCTATTTCTGTATGACAGATCACCCTAAAATTTATTTACTTAAAACAGCAATAATAATTTTATTATTATCTGTCATGGTGCTGAGTGTTGACTGGGCTCAGCAGCATGGGTCTCATGCAGCCTTTCATGAGGATGAGGTCTGCAGGTGGCCCAGGCTGGGGTCACCTCTAAGGCTTCGCCACTGACACGTGGGAACTCATGCTGGCCCTTGCTGGGGCTATCAGCCGGAATGCCTGGGCACTTTTCACAGTGGCTCATCCCTGTGCTCCTTTCCTAGCGTCTCAGGGCTCCAGAGATGAGTATCTGGAGGGAATGAGGTAGAAGCTGAGCCCTCCCTTCTGGGCTGGCCCACACACATACACTAGGGTCCACCAGCCAGCACGGTCAGCTCAGATTCAAGGAGAAGGCACATAGACCCTTCCTATGGATTTGAGGAGTGTTCCAGAACTTGTGGCTATGTCTTAAAACTGCTAAAATGTCCGATCATGATGTCACCTGTTCTCAACCTTCAAACTTCCAGGAACTTGTTATCTGGTTGAGCTATGCAAGTCAATTAAATAATCAGTGCCAAGGAATGAAATAACCATTCACCAGAATGTGAGGTGATAGTGGAATATGTACCAAATGGGGAGCAGATGAACTCCTGCGTTTTGGAGAAGCCATAGGCAGAGGGTAGGTAGGAAGGCCCATGGCCTCTTCTTTTTTGGACAGCTTTAGAGGAAAATCAGATGGCAGAGGCTAACACTGCCTAACTCTGGAGTGGGTGTTCTAGCCAGGTTTTATTCAAGCCCTAATGTTTGTTCTTAAAAACTTCTTATCCTGTTACCTGTTTTCTTTTCCCCTGCCTCATGTTTATTCCACCAACCATCCTTCCTTTCTTTTTTTCTTTCTTTTTTTTTTTTTTAAAGATTTTATTTATTTATTTGACACAGAGAGAGAGATTACAAGTAGGCAGAGAGGCAGGCAGAGAGACAGGGAGAGGAGGAAGCAGGCTCCCTGCTGAGCAGAGAGCCTGATGCGGACCTCAATCCCAGGATGCTGAGATCATGACCTGAGCCAAAAGCAGAGGCTTCAACCCACTGAGCCACCCAGGTGCCCACCATTCTTCCTTTCAACAACATTATTCTTCTGTGGTCCTCAAACTCCTTCCATCCCTCTCTCTTGCTTGGTCACCACTGTATGCTTTCCTTGCATGAAAAAGATTTACCTCCTATTCCCCTACCTTACTTTTTGCCTCTCTACCGCCATTTTGCAGACCAGTGACTTCTCCCTGCCCTTCCCAGTCCCCCTCCTCACTTGACTGCTTGAAATATGTATCTTCGTGTTGGGTTCCCTCTTTGTGGCCATTGTCTATTGCCTTCTAAAACCATGTCTTATATTCCATGTATCTCATGCCTTTCTTCTCTGCTCTGACTTGTCTTATCCTAGGTGCCATCTGTCCCATACAGTGTCCCAGGACAGTGGGCCCTGGTTTGTCCAACGCCCAGCATCTCCATCCAATACAGCTTTGATGGTATACCATTTTCATGGTGAGGCCTCGCCCACAGCCACAGACTTTCAGGTGAGCTTTGCTGCTCTGCTCAGCTGCTGACCTTTCTCTGGTAAGAGTTTCCTATATCCCATCATCACGAAAGAGACTTTTTATTTGCATCTCAGTCTTTGGTCTCCAGATATCACTAACTGTAAACATTCACTTAAAAAAAAAGATTTACTTATTTATCTTAGAGAATAATAGAGAGAGAGAGAGAGAGAGCACTAGCAGGAGGGGCAGAGGGAGAGGGGGAGAGAATCTGAGCACAGAGCCCAACGTGGGGGTTTGATCCAGGACCCCGAGAGCATAACCTGAGCTGAAACCAAGAGTCGGATGGTCAACCAACTGACCACCCTGGCGCCCCTAAGCCTTCACTTTTTAGTCCCCATGTAGGTTGGAGTCCTTTTCTCCTCTTAGTATAAAAGTGATATATATCCACTGTAGAGAATTTAGAACACACAAAAGACGCAAAAACACAAAAATGAGTGTCATGGGTATAAACATTGTTAAGATCTTGGTGTGGGCTACTCTTTTTACTCCATATTTATAATTTTTGTTCCAAAAAAAACCAAAATTGCTACTTAGATGGGCATTGCTTTCCTCCAAGTTGGTTGCTATTTTATAGAATCAATTGTGGAAAACTAGAGCCTCTGGCCTCAGCTAACTGGACCGGTCTGGGCCATTAGGCCCTCGCTTGGCCGGTACCTGCCCTTTCCTTCATGCTAAATCAGATGATATTCGGATCTGGAGCCATTATTAGCCTTGATGAGCACGTCAATGTGGGATTAGTATTTTCACTTTGAAGCCTAAAATTTTATTGGAGATGGTGGTTTGCAAGAGACAAGTAGAGAAGACAGGAGTCTAGAGGCATTCCTTGCAACCTGGCACGAACTTCTACAGTGAATTTTGTGTTCTAACCTCTAATTCATATCTCAAATCCTTCCTTAGTGGTAAAGCTGTGTCTGTGGGATTCTGACACTTCTCCCTAACAATATCTGAGCAAGGGGACATTTTTTTGCAACCTGCTTTTCTTCATTTAATAGTGATTCATATATTTTTTCTGTGTCATTGGATATTCTTGAGATTATGATTTTGGGGTCTGCACAGCGACAACAGTGGATCATTGGATATTTATGGGGAAAGTGGAACATAGTGTTTAAACTCTGGCGTTAGTACTGAGTCCAAATGCCTGCCTTGACACGTAGTTTGCTATGTGACTTGGACAAATTATTTAAATGTTCTGTCTCAGACTCCCCATCTGTAAAATGGGTATAAGGATGCAGTCCAGTGACATAATGAAACCAAATGTTCCTGGGACACAATCTTGCTACAAAAGTAAGGGTTCTATAGATTTTGCCTATGATTATTAATTATCATAATCCTAAATCTTCTCTAATTGCTCATGAAACAGCCCCCCATACTTTTTCAACATTACAGACAAAGCTGTGACAAATATCCCCAAATATTTACAAGTGATTTTCTTGAGATAAGTGCCTAGAAGTTGCATCATCGGGTCATAGACTATGAACATTTAAAGAGTTCAAAACTGTCACTGCTTTCACTAAATCTTTGAAGTTGTCCACAGCCCAGCCTTTACCATTTTTTCGTGTCCACAGTTTCAGAGACAACATGTCCCTCTCTGTATCCAGGATTTGCTGAATGCTTAGTTTCCAACAAAATTCAAACAGTGTTACATCTGATATTTTTTAAAAATGTTTTTACATCTGATATTCAAGTTGGGGCTCTTTCAGGTAGATTTCACCCATTCATGTACTTACTCGGTGGAAATTACTAGGTGGAAATTCAGCTTGTATACAGACTAGGTTTATAGGATGGGTTTATATTGTCAGAGCTGACTTTTGTGTTCCTAACCCTGGAGAGGTCTCTGGAGCTTTGAGGAAGAGTTCTAGACAGTTCAAAGAAGTCAGCTATTGACCAGGCTGAATGATATCTAGAAAATCTTCCTTCTCTAGAAACAGGGCTATTTGAAGCAGGAACACCTTGATCCTTTTACCTGCTGGGAATGATCTCCCACTTGCAGAGCTCACGTACCCTGGCTTCTAGGCTCAGGAAATATCAATATGAAGTTCATCGAGATGCTTCTTTGAGCCACCTACTCTGTTATGCACTGGGAAGATGAAGAAAACCCAAATCCAGCATGCTCCTTACCTCAAGGAGCATTGTCTGTTGGACAAGGGGATGTGCAAACAATTACAGGTCATAGTTAAATTTGCCAGAATGGAGAAGTGTATCTGGAAGGAAATCTCTGGGCCACAGTCTGCACAGTTAGCCCTATGGTCTCTAGAGGGTTTTGGTGGGTCCAAGGTGACAGAATTTAGAAAAATGTTTAGTTGCTAACAGTGAACAACTGGATATTTTGAGTAAAAATGTAGATTTCTGTCTCACCTTGAAAAAAAATGGACGTATTGGCCATATGGAGCCCTCATGTTACCATGGCAACAGTGAGGCATGGCTGATCCATTCACTAGGGCACTGGTTCTCTCTCTCTCTCTCTCTCTCTCTCTCTCTCTCTCTTTTGCACAGTTTCCACCACTCCCTACTGTACTACCTTTTGCCGCTTTACTTATGTGTGCTATCTGTATGAGCCATGAGCTGCTGATCATAGGCATAGTTAAGGAGGCATTTATTTTCTTTCTTTTTTTTAAAAAGATTTTATTTATTTGACAGAGGGAAAGATCACAAGTAGGCAGAGAGGCAGGCAGAGGGAGAGGCAGAAGCAGGCTCCCTGCTGAGCAGAGAGCCCAATTCGGGGCTCGATCCCAGGACCCTGAGATCATGACCTGAGCCGAAGGCAGAGGCTTAACCCACTGAGCCACCCAGGCGCCCCAGCATTTATTCTTTCATGGGCTCTCAGAGAAGACACAGAGAAGTCTACTAGAGCAGGGGACTGTGGGGTAAGCAAAGATATACTTGGTAGGTAGGTGGAGGGAGGACCATCCATGGTGGGCAGAATAGCATGTGCAAAGGTATGGGGGCTGGAACATGGAGCCCTGCTTGGGTGATGACAAGCAGACAAGATTGGAGACAAGTTGGGCATTTGATGGAAGGGACTGAGAGGAAGAGTTGGAGAGGCAGGTAAGCATTAGCTCTTAAGGAGCCTGGCACACCAAAAAATGGAATTTAGATTTTTTTTTTCCATAAAAATTGGATCTGATGCTTGATAGAAGAAGAGCTAAAAGAGTTTCTATTATCCGTGCTCTGACATCATGGCGGCACCTGGCAGAGCACATTGTGCACAGAACCTCATTCAATCCTGACACCAAGCCTGGAAGACATGTGTTTTTATTACCCTCGCCTTACAGATGGGAAAATGCAGATAGAAGGAAGTTGGTTAAGTGACTTCCCCAAGGTCACAACCAGTAAGTGGCAAAGCGGGAAGTGGACCCCAGGCTCAACTACAGAGCTCATCACCTGATCGCCAGATGGCATCCAGGCTTTAGAACAGCTACCCCAGCGGCGAAGGCAGGGTTGCTCTAGGAGGGGGTCAGGAGAGGTTGACAGACAGAGAAGATGGCTGGGTGTCCACTGCAGTGGCCAGTGGGGGAGCAGGAGGGCCCCATGGGTTGGGTCCATGCAGGACAGGGGAGGGAGTGTGTGTGACTTACACGGAGGATGACCCTCTAGGTGGAATGTGCCCACTGTAGGAGTTTCCTCTTGCTTCTTTGAATTCTCAGGGGACTTCGTGTCCCTTGCCCAGGGCTTGCTTTTGCCATGCTCCCATAACAGCTGTGTACACTTACAGCCTCTTGTATCTTACGGCCTCTTGTCTAGTTCAAGTCTGTAAGGGGCAGGAGGAATCATGCTTTATTTGCCTTAATTTCATTTTTGCATTGCTGAGCACAATGCTTTTGTAAATGAATGAATTCCCTAAATTATCTTTTTCAGATCGTTTCTCCTTCTGTATGCATTTGCGAAGTCCGTGGCAGGTTAGACAGTTTTTCTTTTCAAATATGAGAATAATTTCTTTACACAATCTACTTTAAACCATTTGAAAATATGAGGGAGAAAAGACAGGGAAGCTGTTTAAAAGCAGCAAAACCCTTTAAGAGTCAATGTCACATTTATTGTTATAAAATATTTTTCTCTCTCTGTTAGACATCTGGTTCCCATTACATACAGTATTGGGTACTTGAGTTCACCAGGCATTTTGCATACCAAGCAGTGTGTATGTGAAATCCCCCCAACATCCGCCCGTTCATATTTGCACCATGCAGGTCCTACTTTACATTTGCAGACAACCCTTCTATCACCAACTTAATTCTTCCCAATATACTTTCGAGGTTATTTTGTTCATCCTTAGCTTGAGGACCAAATTGCCTAGGTCTGAGAAAGGAAGGACTTAATCATGGAGTCTTGGCTTTATGTCCCTGTATGGTCCAACTATCTATAAGCGCACACAAAAGTCAATGAAACATCTAAGCCTTCAGTCTATATTTCCCAGTAACATTGACCCAGAAATGAGAAACACAATATGGAATGTTTGCTAATGAGTCATGAATTTCATTATAATTGCTTCCACATTCTGGATAGTGCCCTTAAACCATCTAATCTTGACATATCCTGCAACAATCCCATGTGTTGTAAATGATTTTGTTTTATTCCTTAGGTTACTGTTAAGGGCTTATTTTATGCTTCATTTCATTTTCTTAAAGAAAGCCACACACGTGTGTGCGCACACTCACTCTCACGCATGCGCGCGTGTGAGTGCGCGTACCCGCACCACACGGAGGCTTTTGCCTCCATCTGTATTTTTTTTTTTTAAAGATTTTATTTATTCATTTGACACAGAGAGAGAGATTACAAGTAGGCAGAGAGGCAAGCAGAGAGAGAGGAGAGAGGAGGAAGCAGGCTCCCTGCTGAGCAGAGAGCCCGATGTGGGCCTCGATCCCAGGACCCTGGGATCATGACCTGAGCCGAAGGCAGCGGCTTTAACCCACTGAGCCACCCAGGCGCCCTCCATCTGTATTTTTGAAATAAGGTAATTTTGAAACCAAAAGGAGCCCTCATCCTTTGGTTTGGAAATAAAAATAAACACATTGAGGAAGAGAGTTGCAGTATGGTCTATCGTGGAGTTCCTAGTCGGGACTCCGGGAATTAAGGGGAGATTGAGCAGTGCCTCGGCCAGCAGCCGGCTGTCCCTTCCCTCTCTGCACGGAAGAGTCTATGAATGGACGGACACGGCTAGCATTCAGTACAGTAATAATGGAAAATTAAATATGACTTTTAAAAACTGCTCACATTATAAAGTGATCTATTAGCATTATATGACTTTGGCACTTAAAGTGACTGATTCTAATTGTACGATTTGGCCCATGGCAAGCATTAAAGAGCTATAGAGTCTTGTGGGCTTTTTTTTTTTTAAATCTCTTTTGGGATATTTTAAAGTGGATTTTTCCCCCCTTTGGAATAAAGCTTTGTTCCTGCCACAAAGATTGTTGTGCAGAAGAAATTTCTCAGTCCTGATAGAGCCAGAGGTAATTATAGTTTCTTTTTCTTCGATTCGTGAATTGATAAGGCAAATATTAAGGACGTTTTTGCATTTTCCCCCCTCCTTTTTTATTAAGTAAAACTCTGTCTTTACAGCTTGGGGATGTTATCCTGAGAAAGTAAAGATGGATGGCCTTCCCTGATGAGCTTTCCTAGCAATCAGACAGGCATTCTTTCCCTGCACCTGGTGATCATACTCTATCCTGCCCAATCTTTTCTGCATGAGCTGGTGGGTCGCTGAGATGATGTTGCATGCCATACCTTGAGCTGAACTTAATTTAAGCAAGTTAGTACAAAACAAGGGCGACTTCCGAGCAGGTCTACTTCTTAGATACACTTACTAAAGGGTTTGCAGTTTCCAGAAAAAGGGACAAATATGGGGGAATGTCATTCATCTTTGAATTAGACTTTATGTTTATGATATGTACAGGTTTTTTCATAATTCTCCTGGTATGGGCTGCAGGAAGCTTATTAACTGAATAGTATTGGAAAAGGCACCTTTTTATGCTGACAGAGTCCTTTTTGAACTTACATATTTAAGCCAAACTGAAGCTTTACCTTAATCTACGTGCCTATGAATTTCTTATTGGCGGTTTTCGGATCTCTCGATTGTTGAAAAATTGCCTACTATGTCTCAGAAAGTTTTGATATAATGACCCACGTTATTATCCATGTAACCAACAGTGGGCTCTTGAACATATAATTTAAAAACTCCAGTAACATTGTTAGAGTGCAAACACCAACCTTATTTATTTGAAACATCTCTTCCTGTAATGCTAAAGTAGAAAGAAGTTTAAAGGCACTCTGGCTTCTTGTGAGTTTCCCACTAACGCTTAGCTGTAGCTTGTAATAGCTCTCTTTCTTCCACAACCTGGAATCTGCAGAGGAGAGCAGAAATACTTGTTATTGACCTGAATTAGGATAAAAGGAAAAGAGAAGATAAGATCGTAGCCGTCGGCACTTTGTTTATGAAAACATCATTTTGAGGATGTGCTTGAATCAGGCAAAAGTAATTCACCTCCCTCCTCTTCCAGCATATTTGAAATGCCAGCCTGATCAGACCTAGAGAACAATGCCCAGTATTAGGGCATTACCTTTCCTGTAAGCTAGTGTTGTGCAGGATACCGTTATTTAATCATGATGTTTTCTCTTTGTAATTTTAGAAATACATATAAAAATTAAAAAATTAAAAAAAATATAAAGATGTATAAATTAAAAAAAATCATATTTTATTAAGAGGTTTTAGGACTCTAGGATGTAAAAATAATTCAGAGAGATTGCCTGTTCCCTTTTCCCAGTTTCCCCAAAGATAACAGCTCATATAAACACAGTACCTTGTCAACATTAGGAAATGGACTCAATAGTGTTATCCTAGTTATAGACCTTATGTGGACTTCAGCAGTTTTTATTTTGTTGTTGTTTGTTTGTTTGTTTGTTTGTTTTAAGATTGTATTTAAGATACAGAGAGAGAGAGACTGAGAGTGAGCATGAACAGGGGGAAGGGGTAGGACTCTGGGAGGGATCATGACCTGAGCCAAAAGCAGCTGCTTAACCATCTGAGCCACCCAGGCACCTCCAGGGAGAGAGAATCTTAAGCAGATCNGGGGGGGGGGGGGGGTCGATCTCACAACCCTGAGATCATGACCTGAGCTAAAACCAAGAGGATGCTTAACTGACCAAGCCACCAAGGCACCCCTGGAATGCATATAAAAACTGAATTCAGTTTTTATATGCATCCACTTTTAGGACCCCAGGATCATGACCTGAGCCAAAGGCAGATGTTTATCCAACTGAGCCACTCAGGCGCCCTGGTATCCTGCCTGAATTCTGGACATTGTTCTCTAGGTCTGATCAGGCTGGGGTTTCAAATATGCTGGAAGAGGAGGGAGCCTCCCATAGGGCAGGGGCTCAAAGTGGGTAGGTCCTGACCTGGTCAAGGGGCACAGAAAAGGGACTCAGGGACATGTCCTGTAGCCAGAGTCAGCATTTCAAGATGCTGAGAGTGACAACTTACAGGATCTTTGGACAAGCTCCCTTCATTCAGAGTCTAGATAGTGTCTTCTAGCTCTGGTGTCACATTTGAGCAGATGGCTTGCTAGCCACAAGAGCAGTCACTGTTTCTTAGAACTGACTCAAAAGATCTTTGATATCATACCTTTATGTCAGATCTTCCCTACTCAACACTGGCAGGCCTAGTGCTGGGCTCACAGAGCACATGGGTTGGAAAGAGGTCTGTTTTCTAGCAGTAAAGGGGAAGTGGTTCCCTAGAGCATGGTTGGTAGCCAGGGCTAGAGAAATAAAACAATTGTATGCCTTAAAAATTGAGGTTCCTCATTCGAAATGTAACAACGCTATCACCCTCTAGCCTCCCACAGATGTGATGATGAGCATTTCCTGCTTGGAACCCCTCAGTTGCTTTCCACTGGGCTTCAGGTGGCATCCAGAATTCCTACTGTGCCCTGTGACCTACAGGGTCCTGTATGGTCTGGCCCAGCCTGCCCATGTCCTCAGCCTTGTCACAGTCCACTGTACTTGCAGTTCCCAGGGGTCCAGTCTCGCTGGACTGTTGAATGGCCCTTTAATTTGCTAAACTGTGTTCTAACCCTGGGCCTTTGCACATTCTATTTCCACAAATGCTCTCCCCCACCCACACACACCCTTTCTCTATACCTTCATCTATAACCTCATTCTTCGGGCTTCTATTGTAAGACTTTATTGTAAGACTTTCTTGTACTATTGTAAGACTTTCTATACTTGTCTCTATCAAGTTCCCACCAAGAGTCCTATTTTATCCATAGTTTTGCATGCATTATATCTATAATCTTTTATTTAGTGGTAGGATTATGTATCTGTCTCCCCTATTATAATGTGAGTTCCATGGGGACAGGGATGATATTTGTTTTTGTGATTATCTCCTCAAGCTTCAATAAGAATTTGTTGAATGATATATTGAATGGATGAATAGATGAATGAATGAAATAATGACACATCTCCTCATATCTCCCATAAGTTTAAGTAATGTCACATCTGGGGTTTAGACTTATCTATAAACTCTTCATTTTGGGATATTTGTTTGGGGCTCATTTCTGGGGTCTTTCTCATGTTCAGGTAGGAACAGCTTTTCATAGAAAATCATGGTTGTTGTGCTTTGGTCGTCAATTTTGTCTACTCCGGTGGGTTCTTTCCGCTTTGCATGTTTTATCTGATGTAGTTGCCACTTCAAGGCCACTCCAACAAAGTAGTGGCCATTCCTCATCAACATAGTGGCCATTCATTGGCAAAGAATAGCCCAGAGCTGCTTTGCTAAGCTCAGGGTTCTGAGCATGGCATTTGGTGTGCTGGTGACCTTGACAGTGGGAGCACCTCAGCAGACAGGTCCAGCTGTCTCTTCCAAACCCTTGGAAGAGTTTGTAGCTGGATTCTAGATCCAAATCCTGTCTTCACTGCTCATCAGGATGGGAGAGGCCATTATGAGGGTGAAGGAGGCTCATTTGTGAATATCAAATCAAAGAGGTATTTGCAACAAGGCTAGAGATAGAAGGGGACCATTCTCCATGGAGTAGTGATCTTTGAGCTAATTCTAGATTGATGGTCAGGGATCTATTAGTTCTATGGCAGTATGTGACAAGAGGTAAGGATGAGACAGTGTGTGTGTGTGTGTGTGTGTGTGTGTGTGTGTAAAGGTCTTGGAAAGAAGTCTAACCAAAGGACTCAACCAAATCTCTGGAAAATTTGGATACAAACCCATGTCTCCTGCAAAGAGTGCCCTTCCCTCTGTCCCTCAAATTTGAATTATCTAGGTAATTGCTTCAATTTTGTGGCTGGTATCTACCTAGTCTAAGTATATGTTAGCAATCAAATGTAGATTCTTTATCTTATATTTAGGTAGGTAGGTGACAATGTGGTGCGAATTCTATCCCTTTTCTCCTTTCCTTTTTATCAAGGTGTGTGTGAGTGAGTGTGTGTGTGTGTCTTTACATTCATTTGTCACTCTTGCCCAGATACAAATGAAACTCACAGACTTATTTATTGTGAGAGCTTTAAGATTCTGGAGGGCTGCCGCCTATGGTGAATATGTAGCTAGTATGAAGATAGCATGACCTTCCAGGAGGGATTCAGATTTTGGAGTTAAATGCCTAGGGACAAGGTTCAACTTCATGTGTGCTGACTTGTGATTTGGGGCAAGTTCCTTAGCCTCTCTGAGGCTCGATTGCCTTTCTTCCAACTTTGGGCTGACAATAAAATTATTTGCCTCATTTGTCTCATAGAATTATGTATGTAATGTGATTTATACAAAAGAACTTCAAAAATTATGAGGCACTGTGTAAATATCAGGCATTGTAGTTATAGAGTAAATGTATTCTTAAAAAAATGTGACTGGTTACTGCAAGTAAGTGCTCTTGAGTGTGGATGAGACCTTCCCAGGCTCAGTGTCACTTGAAAGTTTACAATGATGTGTTTCAAATATGGCAGCAATGTAGCAGCTAGACATTCAAACATTTCTAAAAGCAATGAAAATTTATAATTATTATGCTGCAGGTTTCATTTACAGAGAAGTTCAGTATATAAATATTGAAAAAGAGAAAGTCAGTCCCCAAATAAAGACTGGCAAAACCTTTGATGTTTAGCAAGAAAGATATCAAAGTGAATTTTCCTGGGATATTTCTGGGTAGCTCATTTTGTCATATGCTTGGAAATTATATAACTTTAGATTCAGTGTTCAGGATATAGTAATAAACTTTCTCAAAAAGTTTTATTTAACCAAGAAGTGGCTAGAGTGACTGGGAGGAAAGGCAAACATGTTTTATAAGTGACAAAAGACTATCTCAAACATCAGTTTTAAAATATAACAGATCTAAAAATACACGTCCAGTTCAATACTAAAAAAATGAGTGAGATCCTTTTGCTATAAAAATGATTTTCGAGAAACTCAAGTACAGTTCATATTGAAGAGGACAGGGGTGAATTTATTCAGGAACACAAGCCCAGAAAACGTTTGGTTGGTAGTACAAACTGGGTTATTGATGAATGGCAGGGAATTGGAACATAGAACTGGAACCGTAGTTAACAACTTTTTTTTAAAGGCTTTATTTATTTGAGAGAGAGAGTGCACAAGCAGGAGGAGGGGCAGAAGAAGAGGGAGTAGCAGACTCCCCACTGAGCAGGAAGCCGGATGGGGGGCTGGATCCCAGGACCCTGGGATCATGACCGGAGCCAAAGGCAGCCACTTAACCAACTGAACTACCTAGGTGCCCATGGAATGGTAATTAACATGTTGATAAGAAACCCATTATCAACTATTTTATTTTATTTTAATTTACTTTATCTTTTCACCATAAACCATTTTAGGTCAAGATTGTTTTGTCTTGTTTTGTTTGTCCTTCTTTCCTGTTTCTATCTTGCTTAGTTGGGACACTTTTCCCCCCTTTCCTCTTGAGGCCTTCATGAATGAAAAGAAAACAAATATTAAAATACTATATAGGAACAACACAAATGACGTTGGAAATGGGCCAACCACAAGCGATTGTGTTCATTGGCTTGCAGGGCAAAACCTCTGTCAGCTGGTGCATGTAGGAAGCTAAAGAATGTTTTCTTGTCAACTTAGGAGATCAAAGTTTTGGATCTTGAAAAGACAAGACTCTGGAGTGGGGGATGGCGCGCTACACTTCAAAGTGGCGAATGTTCTGTAGGACCAGCTTCAACCACCCAAGAGTAGAAATGGCATTGGGACCCGCAGCTCATGAGCAGAGACAACACATTACAGTCAGCTGGAGTCGCTGGGCACCCAGTCACCCCAGAACCCTTTGCTAAAGGACCCTGGGGTCTTCACTGAGCCTGAAAGAGCTGCCATTTGAACTTTCCCACCTCATCCACCCCAGAGCAGTCCAGCAGCTAGATGGCTCTTGACTACCAGAATCTTGCTTTTACCATTACTCGAGAAATTTGGTGTTTTCCACTTTAGTAGAAAGTCTTTTGCATGTAGGTGAACCCACATTTAGGGGTTGCTTTAGCTCAAGACTCAAAATGCACACACTGCATCTTTAAGAAATAGTTTACTTGTGAATCAGTAAATGTACCAGACAAAGGTGCCATTACTTATGCACTCCTGCATACCCAGCAAGGTGAAAATAATAGAATAAACATCATATACTTCATTATGATATCGGTTTACACTTCCAGGGTACACAAAAAGAGGCCATTTCATCAAGCTAATTGCCTGAAAGTAAAAGAGAGAGAACTTTAGCTATTAGTCTATTATGGGGCTTTTTTCTTAATCACAAATAGGGGCCGTGTGTCCCTGGGGGGATGTGTATTCTAATTTACAATTGAACTACAGATCAGAGCAATCAATCTTGGGCAGCACTTTTACAGTGTAATTGCTGCAACAATAACAAATAAGAAGAAGAAGAAGAAGAAGTCGAAGGAGAAGAAGGCCTAGCTGAGTTTCGGCTTGAGGTGGAGATATTTCCAGACACTAGTTCAGGGTGGGAGGGAGAAAAGACCCGCCACAGACATGAATATGCAATGAGGGCTCATTAGCTGCCTCGTGTTGCCATGACGAATGGCATTATCCCCGGCCTGGTGCTGCCTAAACATGAATTTTATAACGACCCATTTATCATGACTTGTCATGAGCTTCGGTACTGTACTTTCTTCCAGCTCACACACCTTTCCCTATTATGAAGGGAAAAATCTTTCCCTTTTCTTTTATTGTTTCCTTTTGTATTGATTTCTGGCCCTTCAAGGCAAGGGCTCTAATATAGCAACATGTTAATGAGTGATTTGTGACTTCAAAAAGTTGAAGAACGAAAACTCGATTAGTCATTCCATTTTTCCTATGGTCATAGAATTGAGAAAAAAGTTAGAGTCAACTTTTAGAGAAATTTCTTATTGTGTGAGCTTTCATTTGGTTGTAGCATTTTGACACTGCGGAGATTTTTAAAATTTAAAATGAATTATGTTGTCTTCCATTCATTGCTTTTATTCCTTTTTTTTTCCTCCTGTAAGAACCTTTCAGTATCTTCAAAGTGGAACTCAAAAGTTTAGAGGTATTTGCCAAAAATCTTGGAGCTATGATGAAAAATTATAAGACTAAAATGCTTGAAAGATTTTTGGTGCCTAGCGTTTTACAGGTGCCTACGCTGATTTTTCACTCACATACCTGCTTAGATTGTGGGGAGGAAGATTGGTTTGTTCTTTGATGATAACGTCTCAGGACATACATTTTATTAAGAGTAAAAAAAAAAAAATCAAAAAACATGAAAACAATCTCCCTTGATAGAAACCATGAGTTCTGTTTGAATATTTAGGAGCCACTGAATTACTATCATGTGAAGGCTGGACTCTGTGCCATTGGCCAAGGGTGTGTGTGAGCACATCAAAGTTAAGTCTAGCAGTCGAATGAGAATATGGCTATAGGTTGGCAGAAGTGACCTCCTTGTAATACAGACCCAATCAGTGGGATCTATGACTAGTCTATTTAGTTAACATAAAGACAGTAGTGCTAAAACAATTTCTCAGTTGGACTAGGCAAGGTGAAGGAAGGGCACAGGAACATAGTGGAGGGAAATTTGGTATTGTTTTGCACACCCAGGGGTTATGATCATACTAATTTGTAAACAGAAAATAGCTGGACAGGTCTTTTTTTTAAAGATTTTATTTATTTATTTGAGACAGAGAGAGGTGGGGAGGGACAGAGGGAGAGGAAGAAGCAGACTCCCCCATAAACAGGGAGCCCGATGTGGGGCTCGATCCCAGGACCCCAAGATCATGACCTGAGCTGAAGACCAATGCTTAACCAACTGAGCCACCCAGTGCCCCTGGCCAGATCTTTTTGAGTGTGGCTATCTCTCTTGTGCCTCTGAATTCCATATTAACAGTAATGATACTTCTACATGATAGCATTTAAACAGTAATACATAAAATTAATGATAAAATATGTTATATACTAAGGATAATTTTGTACTTGTGAGACATTCTGCAATTCCAGAGTTCTTTCATTAGATCCTCAGGTTAACTGGGGGCAAGGTTATTATTTCCATTTTAAAGAATTAGTAATTGAGGCTCAGAGCTTAAGTGACTACTAGCTCAAGGTCACACAGTTAGACCATGAAGGTGCTGGGGCTCCACATCAAGTTTTTACATTTCTAGACTAGTGTTTCTCTATACCCAAAGTCACCAGAGCAGGGAATTGTTCCTAAAATGTCATCTCTTTTGGGATTTAGCAGTAAGTCAGTAAGTTGGGAAAGGAGCCCTGTTGAAAAGATGGCCATCATTTACACTTGAGAGCCTGTTATTCTCCTAAACTACTTACTAGAAATTGAAATTAGCACGTGCATGTCAATTAAAATTAAGTTGCCATTTCAACCATTTAAGTTGAATTATCTTTCATCATTTTAAAATGCAGATAGGAAGTGTTTTTCAACATAAAGGCTTGGGCACCATTCTGGCTGGTATTCTTGTGTTTTGAGTCTGCTGGGCATTATATATACACATATATTTATTTTTTCCTGAGGAAAATATCTTTTATGTTTTCTCCTATGAATGAATTAAACAGGATTGTTAGAGATAATCTGGTGACGAAGGGATTAAAATATTGGCAAATGATATTAGAGAACATTGTGATTATGACTGAGCAGATTAAGACTGTGTCTATATGACACCAAACATCTGGATGAAAATGAAAAAAAAATTAAAACCTTGATTGTTTTCTTTTCTTGACACTATACATCTGGATCTTTAAAAACATCTGGGTTTTTGACTCTTATTTCCCAGGTTTTCTCTGGGTGTTTGGCCTCATGTGCAGAAAGGTGGAGAAAAAAATTTTAATACTGTTATTACTGAATTAGACAAAACTATTGCATTTAATTAATCTGCAAATAGTAACTAATTATTCTATTTAACATAGCATTTAATGAATAAAATTTTCTACCAGGCAAATAAATACAGAAAGAAAGATGTAATTAGGTGACTTAAGAATAAAACTTGGCTTAAGGCAATACTTCAATCTTGGTCATAGTTTACCGACAGCAATTTCCTTGGGTAAGAATCTTTTTCGGTCTTCAGACAATTTTCTCTCTTAGAGAGTCATTTCTCCATGTGTGATGAGGATCTGTTAATTCACAATGTGTTTTGACAATAGTAAAATTTCATAAACACTTAATAACATACGAGATACATCTAGTAACAGACATTTTCTTTGCCAAGTGAATTATCCGGCCTGATAAAATCAGTGTAAACCCACTCTCCAACCAGCCTCCTGACATGCCCGAGGCTGAACCCCGAAGAGGAATGAAATGAAAACAGTACTTCAAAGACTTCGCTGCAATGAAAAGCACCTTATGTGACTGACTTTTTTTGTGATCTCATCTAAAAAAAGTTATCATAATTATTGAACATTTCCTCTGTAGCTTATTCTCAATCCAATCAGTTATAATGAAAATAGTCTGCTTGCTTTTTATATTCTCAAGTTTTCGGAATGATTAGTGCTTCCTTGAGATATCCCATTAATTGGACACACAACCCAGATAAAAAGGCTGAAACCCGAGAGTATATAAAAAAACATAAGGTTGTTGCAATTTAAGTGCCTTCAAAAGATCTAATTTGATTTTTAAAAGCAGTTCTGCAGATGTGAAAATTAAAGGCACGCAGAAACAAGATGTGGTTTAATGAATGTGTAGGTAAGAAACATTTAGAGGTTTCAATAGCCTTATTCTGGGTTTTTTATTTTTCTTTTTTATTTTATTTCACTGTTAGGTTGGAAAGATCGAGCCTACCCCAAAATAGAAATTGCTGAATTTTATGGGTTGCTATTTCTTTATTGAAATGCCCCATTTTTCTTGCCCATGGAATTTCTGAAACAACTTTGTATTTCTATGTGCAGGTTTTCAATCTTAGCACCCATCAATCAGATTTCAAATTCTAATGAGGGACAATGTCTCTTCCTTTGGTTTGTCTTAGCTGTTTCGTCCATGAGCTTGTCCCCCTCCTACCATGACCAAAGTATATACTTATTCCCATTAAAAAAAGGGAGGAAGGAAGGAAGGAAGGAAGGAAGGAAGGAAGGAAGGAAGGAAGGAAAAGGAAAAAAGGAAAGGAAAAGAAAGGAAAGGAAAGGAAAGGAAAGGAAAGGAAAGGAAAGGAAAGGAAAGGAAAGGAAGACTCTTCTACTGGCTCTAATGATATCTTCAGTCATTAACGAGTTAATAAAAATCTCAAAGTCATCTGGGGCTAGATAAGGAGGAAGAAAGAGAAGTATTGTACTGTAATGACAGGCTCCCTGGCTGCCCTCGGAGATGTCATGGGTCAGTCATGTTAAGAATGTGTGCGTCCAATCATCTGCTGATTTTTATCAGCAAGCCTTCCAGCAGGAACTGACAAGGGCCAGTTTGGGAGTCACAATGAATAAACAATGACTTTTTGGATTGTTGGGGGCTGTGTAATAGAGTGAGGGGTTTATAGGTACTAAAACATGATGACATTAGCAATCAATATAACAATTACTGGACAAGTTATTGGATGAGGCATTCCCAGGTCTTCAGCAGTCTCGCACTTTGAAGAGCCTCGAGGAGGGAGACTCCCTAGCTCAGAGGTAGCCAGGGGACCAAGACCCAAGGCCCCGATTTAAGAGGCAAGCCTTGCTTTTCTGGCTGAAGTAGTCCAGACCTGCATGTTTTGAATTGCTTGGGGAGTTTATTAAAAATCCAGATTCTTCTTGAGTTTCCGTCTAGAACTTCCATCTCGGGGCTGTGGGCTGGGGTTTATTATAACCTGTAGGATCGGGCACATTAGGCAGCTGCTGTACAGCTTTAGCTCTCAAAGTGGGGTCCCAGACTAGTAGCATCGGCATCACCTGGGAGCTTGTTAGAAATGCAGATTCTCGGGCTGCCTGGGTGACTCTGTTGGTTAAGCATCTGCCTTCGGCTCGGGCTCAGTTCCCAATGGAGCCTGCTTGGTGCAGAGTCTGGTTATCCCTCTCCCTTGGCCCCTCCTTGCCTCAAATAAATCAATAAAATCTTTAAAAAAAGAAAGAGAGAAAGAAATGCAGATTCTCAGGCCCCTCCCCGGACCTACCAAAACAGAAGCTGGGGGCATCGCTCCAAGACCTGTGCTTGGAAGCCTCCTCCACATGATTCTGAGGCACCTTACAGTTTTGGGAACCAAAGCGGTACAGTGAAGATCCTCACCAAGGGTCCTGCTTTTGTCCATCACCTCTGATGCCCTTCGTGAGTGATCTGTTACTCAAACTAGCTAAGAGGCCGAAGTGTGCAAAACATGATTTACTTAAAACATTAAATGAAGGTAAACTCAAGCTTATCTCCATAATTATGCCACCCTCCTCGCACCCTGCTAGGTTTTCTTGAATGATCTTGATGCATGAGTGACTTTGATTATAGGAAGGGAGGAATAAACATGGCTTTCATCTATTATTTAAAATAGAAGAGGGAAGTGATTTGTTAAAAATCTTCAAAGGCGAAAAAATCATCTGTAAGAAAAAATCAAGGTATGTGGAGCATACATTTATAAATGTAACTCATATTCGTCTGGGCATTCAATGCCCATGAGCTCTTGTGTTGATTAGAGAGATCTACTTTAAAAGAAAAAAAGATAGCCACTATCCCTAAACATGCAACTGGCCCAGGTAGGAAAGGAAACTGTGTACCACCCAATGTTGGCATAGCACAAGGAGAAGAGGAAGGGCAAAGGTTTCTTGCAGGGAAGCTACGGATGTCTTGTATTTTGGCTTAGAGTCTCACTGAAGGGACTGCCCAGAAGCTTGCTGACCGCTCAAAAGAGGTGGGCTAGTGTGCTAGACGTGTAGTCGGTTTAACTATATTTCCCTGAGTATGTTTCAGAGAACAATTCCAAGGTTTTAAACATTAATACTAAAAGAAATCTGGGTCAAGTGAGAAACTCCAAGTTAAATGGAGTTAAGATCATTTGTAGCAGAGGTCCCTACCATATTGCTATACACTGTAATTCTCCAGGAGAGCGTTGCCCAATGGATTTGATCAACAAAACCCTTTTACGAAGGATAATCTTACAGAGTGAGTGTCTCAAGGAGTACACTTTAGGAACCATGGATTCGTATGTTTTAAGATGGCAAACACCTGTGGGCACAAGGTAATTATTCTGTGTTGTATAATAATGGCCCTCTTTCCTTGTTATAATTTATTAAACCCTCTGTGTCTGGCATCAACGTTAATTATGAGGTGGCTTGAAGCCAAGAGAAGGTTCATGAAACCATCACCAAAGAGTTAAATAAGTTGTCCAGCTAGTGATGGTCGGGTTAAATCATCCCTGAATTTTTGGCATATCTCCCAGAACAGGTACTCATTAAAAAAAAAAAAAACAAAAAACCCCCACAAAAACCAAAAGAGAGAGAGAGACTGAGAAAAAAAATCTGGATTTTACTAGTTAGATTACACTGTGTTTTCCCAGAGAGATAATTCCATCACGACTCCTTACATGTACACAGAGACTTCCCAAAAGCAGATGTGTTCCTAGCCTGATACTGGAAAGTCCTTCTGCTCCCCATTGACAACACTGCCCTGATAATTTCCTGCTCACTGGGTTCCAGAAGGCTGCAGTTGTGGAGCCACCTTGGTTCCCACACTGGCTCTTCCCGAAGGTGAGCTGTGGCTCGGGATGTGGACCGCAGAGGTCAGGCCAGTTGGGAGCTGAAGCCCATCCTGGGTTGTAAAACTTCTTCTCTTGAAGTTTTGGCTGGAGCTGTGCGTTAACGCCAAATGTTAATTCTTGCTGGGGACATAATGTCTTATAAATGTTATGAAAGACTATCATTTTCCCTGCAGAAGGGAAGGTACTTTTGAGGCCATGTTAAGAAAGGGATTCATTTTCCAAGTAACATCTGTAGGTCTGTAAATTGCTTCTTTGCTAAAATCCCGCCCCCGCCCCAGCCTCCCTCCATGGTTCCTCAAGAGTTGGCAGACATTCTCATATGGAAGAAAGAATGGAACCGAAGTGGCATCTGAAAGATGCCTAAAGATGAAAAAATAAACATAGAGCATCCCTGCCTCCCCCACATACTAATATTTGTCCTGTCTTCCCTGCGGTTCTGCAAATCCATGCAAGACTCGGAACTCATTCGGATATGTGTCTGAATGAAAACTAATAGTGCCAACTTGGCTTTGGGAGGTCTTGAAGCCCTATTTTCATCTCCTTTGTAAATATATCCCTGTTGACCTGCTGTGTGCTTCCTGGCTTTGGAGACACAAGGCGTTTGCGGGAGGGCGTTCGCTCTGCGAGTTAATGGAGGTTTACCTACCAACTCGTCTGGGTTGTTATGGAGTTGAATATTTCTCCCCTTTCTATTCTTTGAAATGGTTTGAATTAAAATAGCTTACTCAAGGTCACTGGAGGCATATGGTCCTGCTCAAAACTTTAAACAAAACATTAGTTTTTACAACCTTTTGTAATTTGGTATTGTATACAACATGGTTATATGCAGAGTTTTTGTAATCTTTTCAGCGGTGACAGAAATATGAGAAGCAAATTTATAAGCCATTTAGTGAAGCATTTAATCAATTTCATGCATAGGAAATAACTCCGATTGCTTTGCTTTATCAATCTTTCTCTCTGGGAGAACTCCAGTCCACGCTGTATCTCCAGACACTGGCTGGGGGAATGGGGGAGCTGGGGGGCTGGGGAGGCAGAGTGTGGGGACAGGGCTGGGGAGGGGGACAGAGTATGCACAAACCTTTCGATGCACTTGAAATAAGCAGGGACTTCTGAAGTCTCCCTACCAGGGCTGCCAGCATCCCCAAGCCTTCTAGAGTCTGTGAGTCAGATTCTGTGTGTATTTCACGTAGAAAGTATGGGTCTAAGGTTTGGAAGAAGTTTTCAGGGCTTTTTTCTGCAAAGTTACTCATTAAACCCCCTTTCCCGGAGTGCCTCTCACGTGCTCTGCATGGCAGACTGTGTCTAGCTTTAGGCTCAGAGAAATATTCCGCGGTTCTTGCTTTCCAACACATGATAAAAGAAAACAGCTTACATTAAAGCTGACTTGGGCATCAGGGAGTCCAGGCAACATGCCCCAAATAGCTGAAAACCCACCAAAGTGGTCTTTTGCAAGCGGAGATAGTTTAGCATTTTCCAGAATATTTAAGCTGCCTTTCGGGGCTCGTGTTGTGATTCTCTCTTTAAATTGCTTAAAAGATTAATCCAGCTCTTGGCTACATAGTGGGTTAATATTTTCTTTTCTGTTGTGGGCTAGAATCCCTCTTATAACACTTTCCCCCAAACAGCATCAAGTTCTTAAGTGAAAAAAAATCCTGAGGGAGCACAAGACGATCTTGCAGTAATCACTATCTGCTAAACTATATTAAAGTTGCATTAGCTCTACCTGGTCCTCTAAGATTGGAACTCATATAAAGGTACTGTAGACATAGTTTCTAATTTAGAAAATAATTTGCTTCCACTTATTTCTGAACCTAGAAAAATATTCCAGTGAATAAATTCCAATCGAGATTATTGAGTTCTGATTTCAAGTCAGCTCCGTTCTTAGATCTCATTTCGGGAAGATATGGCGTTTCACATTCCTTTTTAAATATGACATACACAGTGATGTCCCTGAGGTGGCATGTCAATGGCATGTCATTTGATCTTTATTTTGCCCTGTCATTTAAGCTGTGGGGACCACACAACTGCATGGAACAGAGTGGCTTTGGTGATCCTGTATGAAATTGGTAACTCTGAGGGAGATTGGCCAATGGAGGCTTCCATGTCTGTCTGTCTGTCCATCTATCTATACACCTATCTGTCTTTCTGTCTATCCATTACTATTCAGCCATTAACTCCTGGATTAACCTAGTGCCTCACTGATTTTAAAAAGGAAAAAGAAAAATAAAGAATCATTTTAGAGGAAAGAGGTCTTTGGTATGAGAGCAGATATTTGGTGGGGTGGGGGGTGGGAAAAGATATCTTTGGGCCAAGGTATTTACAGTTTTCACAGAAATTTTGAAACTCAAAACAATTACCATACACTTACTGTCTTGTGAGTTTAGAGCCAAGGGCTAACATCCTCCCTGCCACAACCTCCAACCTCAGTTGCTTTCTCCAACTTCCTTGACATGATCTATGTTAACAAAGTTTTTGTTTCTCTTTTCTACCCAAAGAATCTCTAAAACACATGTCATATTCAGCAACATATCATTGTGTGCTTGATAGTTTCACTCATTAGTGTCTTGGAGACCTTCCCTTGCTAGTGGAAACAGATATACAAGGTTCTTTCTAAGTGCTTCAAGAATTTCCCATGGTATGTCCATACCAACGCTCATCGAGTCATTTCCATACGATGTGCACGCAGGTTCCTACTACCTTTTTGCTCTCATACACAGTACTGCAGTGACTATCCCTGGACATACTTCCCTATGTACTCGAGTATTTTTCTCATATTCCCATATGTGTAACACTCATAATACTCATATGCTATGAGTATTTGTCTAACATGGGTATTTGTTTTTAAGATTTTATTTATTTATTTGACAGAGAGAGAGAGAGAGAGATCACAAGCAGGCAGAGAGGCAGGCAGAGAGAGAGGAGGAAGCAGGCTTCCCGCTGAGCAGAGAGCTGACGCAGGCTCTATCCCAGGATACTGAGATCATGACCTGATCCGAAGGCAGAGGCTTAACCCACTGAGCCACCCAGGCACCCCTAGCATGGGTATTTAAAGTGAAATTGCTGGGTGTGTACATTTTATTTTCTGATCATTACTGCCAAATTATCTAGCCAATTTAATTTTTTTAGCTTAATTAATTTATTTGACAGAGAGAGACACCGCAAGAGTGGGAACACAAGCAGGGGGAGTGGGAGAAGGAGAAGCATGCTTCCTACTGAGCAGGGAGCCCAACCTGGGGCTCAATTCTGGGACCATGACCTGAACCAAAGGCGACTGAGCCACCCAGGTGCCCCTAGCCAATATATTTTTAAAATGAAAGTCTTACTAGAATCTCTGATACAACTTTTCTCAATTCTATTCCAACCTACACATCACTCATTCTTACTCTTTGTTAAAAACTTTGCCTTTGGTTCTCCAAGAAGATGGAGAATGTCCAAAGTGCCTTCTCATTGACTTTTCTTTGTTCCAGGGAGAGCTGGGCCAGCTAGCCTCATCAACGGCCAAATGTCTAGAAGTTGGGCTGCTCAGCCCATCGTGGTGGCCAGCTAATCAGAACTTGAGCAGCAGCAGTCAAAAACCAGACCAAAACAAACCTATTATTATCGATCCTTTACAAATGTGTTCGTAAAGTCAATCACATATTTCCATTTCAATCATAACATTGATGCCCAGATTCAAATAATTGTTTCAGACAGTTTCATACCAAAGGCCTACAGATTTTTACTTTTGAGAAGATAGCCTTGTAACAAACTGGTGTTTGCTTAGGACTTAGGGCTTAGAAAGGACATTGTTACGGAACAACTTGTTAAGAACAACTTTCCTTGTCTCCTTTACTCAGTGAATTTTTGTTCCCCTCATGGGTAGTACCTTTTACCCATGTCCTCCTCTCCATTCTCCATTGCTGCCTCTTCAGAACCTTCCCCTTACTAGCTTTTGAAACAATATGGAAGCTCCTTATTTACCCCAGTATACCCTCCTGTCTTCCACCCATTTCACAGACTCAATCTATGAAATGCAAACCTAGTTTGGATTACCTCTTATTGCAATATTTTCTTATTATTCAGACTCTTTGTCCTACTGTTCAAAGTCCTCCATGGATTTGTCTCCAGACCAGTCTTTTAAGATGTATTTTCTCCTCCTTTGTATACCTTTTACTTAGCAAAACAAAATGGGCACGATTCTCTAAATCTTGCTGCCTCTCTGCCCTTCTCATGCCCTAGATCCTCCTTCCCTGAACTCCAGAGGACACCTTATTCTCAAAGTTGGGTACTTAATGTGACTTCTGCCATCTTCCTCATGTTCCACTACAACCAGTGTCACCATCATTTGGGGGGACAACTAACAAGGAAGGGAAAACGGAAGTCAGATGTTGGGCTAATTCTATGTGAAGTGGCTGGACTATACCCCCAATAAAGGTTAAGCAGATTCTAAGTGATGGAGAGTAATGTGTTTTCAATTCTAGAGTCTAAAGCAGAAAGTGAGAATGTAATCGAATTTCAGCTGTATTAAAATGCTAGGCTACAGCAAGTTTCTCTTCAGCTCTACTCTCGTGCAGGCATCTAATCAGGAAATGGCCGACGATGTAACCCATGAATTGTTTGTAACTCAGAACCTTTAAGTGCAATGAAGCTAACGCCGTTATATGAATAACATATTTAGTCTATATTATGTATAGTAATTCATGGATGAAAATGATACTTTTGGGTCTCCTAGTAGAGCATGTACTTTCAGCAGATTTTTAAGATAAAAAGCATTGATTTTATATAGTTTTTAAAATTTTTGCCTGCTCCCCCTTCTCCCCTTCTACCTAATGCTATATACTTACGAGGAGCCTAATGTAAGTTAGCAAAAGCAGTCCTGGCCATAGGCCAACTTTTTCTTTTTTTAAAAGATAATTGTCAACTCTTGGGATTGAATCTCTAAAAACTCTAAAAGGAGCTGTTAAAATGTATTTCTAATAATGAAAAATTAGAAGCCAATTACATGTCCAAGAGTCGTAGATTGATGCTATACACATAGCATAGCAATATTGAAGTGCTGTGTGGGCATGAAAACATTGTGAACTCTATAACCATATGGAAAACTAGTTTTGACATAAGGAAAGAGCAATGGTGGCCTCACATGTAAACTTAACTTTCTATGCATATGGCCCATGAACTTGTCAGGGTTGCAGAATTGCAAGTAATTTTATTTCTTTAAAATTTCTTTTGTAATATAGTAAAATAGTGAGTGCCTGTCAAAACTTAAGCATTACACTGGCTGTATTGCTCCCAGCTGAGTGGTGACAGTTGAGCTGGAGGAAGAGAATTTCTTCCTCTGTTATCCTGGAATGGTGGCTGGAGAGCTTCCCTCTAAGTAGGGCAGAGTATGCATTGCCCTTATAAACAAGTAGAAATTGCACCAATTCCACTCAAGGAGACTGATTTAAACAAACACTTGTAAGAGGAACCTGACGCTTTAGCACAAGGTTAGAATTCGTCATAGCTTCCCCAGCTACTATAAACACACCTGTGTCTCCTGATCTTGATGCACTGATTATCTTATGGGGGTGGGGGGAGACAAAGAAACCTAGCAGATGGGATTGCCAGAGTGCTTTACTTGTCTTCAAGGAACTGTGGAAAATGGGAGAGTTAGTGGAAAGTGAGGTATGTGCAAATGGTGATTTACTTGCCCCAAAATGTCAAGGGTGACTTTTGGAAATGCTCGAAATACTTAGCCCATGAATTAGATGCTGAGTTTCAACAAAACTTAGGAGAAAATCTTGATAGTATTTTGTAATTTTTTACCAGAGGGTGATGGAAACCTAGAATGTTAGAATGAGAAGGAAGTTGGGGATAGAAGCAGAGCTCGCTTGGATTCTGCGTGGGTTCATGAGAACACTCTATGTCATGCTGACTACTTTTCTTTTTATTTTTTAAAGATTTACTTATTTACTTTAGAGAAAGAGAGAGAGCGTGCATGAGTTAGGGGAGGGGCAGAGGGGGAGGAGTGAGAATCCTCAAGCAGATTCCTTGCTGAGTGTGGAACCCTATGTGGGACTTGATCCCAGGACCCTGAGATCATGACTTGAGCCAAAATCAAGAGTTGGATGCTTAACTGACTGAGCCACCCAGGTGTCTCTGACTTCTTTTTTCTGATAAGGTGAATACATAGTAGGAGCGGGACGCTGTAGACCAGTGGTCTTTAAATTGTAAGGTGTAGAGGAAGTCACTTAGGGTTCTTGTTAAAATGCACATTCCCATTCAGTATGCCTGGGTGGGGTCTAAGATTCTTCATTCCTAAGAGGCTGCTTATCCACGGACTATACTTTGAGTAGTAAGACTTTCGATCACGGGCTCCAAATATGGCTTATTAAAAAGCAGATTCCTGTGCTGTATGTCCAAAGTTGCTGATTCATTAAGCATCAGACTACATTTTTTTTCAAGCTTCTGAGGTAATTCTATTATGCCATCTCACAGGAAACAACAGCTTTAGGGGCACCTGGGTGGCTTAGTCTGTTAAGCATCTGCCTTCAGCTCAGGTCATGATCCTGGGGTCCTGGGATTGAGCCCCACATCAGCCTCCCTGCTCAGTGGGGAGTCTACTTCTGCCTCTCCCTCTGCCCCTCCCCCTCACTCATGCTCTCTCTGTCAAGTAAATAAATAAAATCTTTAAAAACAAGAAATAACAGCTTTAGGCCCTGCATAACAAGTCACAATATATTATAGTTTTGATTACAACAAATATTTGTAACTGGTTGGACTTTTATTCAATGCTAGATGAAATTAATTCCTTCTACCTCTGTACAAATTCTTTGCCTTGTACATACTTCTATTATTGCATGTTCCATCTTCTCTTCCACTATGACTTCGCTTCTCCTACATGTGCCCTCCTTCTTACCAGCATACCCTTAATGGACTACTTTGTTTTTTTGTTTTGTTTTTTATTTTTTTTAAGCATTTTATTTTTTATTTTTATTTTTTTATGTAATGGACTATTTTGAAAGCTCAGTTACTTCCCTCTGAATTGAACTGGGAACTGACTTTTTCTGTGTTCCTGAGCTTCAGGCTCTCATGTGGCCGATGACCATGATGACACTTCCTCATATAGACTTTGATGAGGACCAACAAGAAGCAACCTGAAAGACTATCCAGAGCTTGATGTTGTAAATCAGGAAGCCTAGGTTCTAGGCTGTTGTCTGTCAAATTTTATGTGACCTCAGACAGCCATCTGACTCTCTCTCTCCAAAAGCCAGAAGGTTTTAGAAAGTATGGCATGCTAAATGAAGTAGGGAGGGTTTTATTCTTTGTGGTTGGAAAATCAATTATTTTCTTTAGATTGGCAAAATTAATGCACCAAATTAATTGAACAACATTTACTCAATGTCATTAATTTTTATGTGAATTCTCCCATCAATAGTGCTTTTTTTGTGAATATCTATGAGAGGGGTCCAATAGATCAGCATCACTTTCACCTGACACATTTGCGAAATTCCCCCACCCTTGCATTACTCTAGCTGGGGACCATAGTTTTCCGGCCTTGGCTGCCACCATGATATGTGGGGATTACTCTCTTCCATGTGCTGCAAAGTCATTGTGAAAGCACAGTGCCATTAGCACCCTCCACGTGTATCTTGGTAGAGTTCCAGTTTTCAATCCCTCTTTAGCCAGAGAAAGAAGCCAATGATCGCACGTGAACTTTGCTTGCTGCCTCGAGGGCCAGCGCCTTTCACTGGGCTGTGAAATCAGCATTCCTGTGATGATGTCTTATTTATAGCATTCTTTCCCTACACTTGCATAGATTTCAGAGCGGAGAAACACAGACAACTCATTTTTTAAATTAAGCAATTTGGGGGGGGGGTAGTCTGCTGAAGACGTCTACTGAAAAGAGTCCAGCTAACTACTACTCAAGGACCAGAGAAAGGTCAGTTGCAAATGGTAAAGGTGCAAGAGAATATGGTGGGCTTAGAAGATGGGCTCCGGGAGGAGCGGCAAGATGGCGGAGGAGTAGGAGACCGATTATCATCAGGTCCCAGGAAT
>LNAC01000785.1:663442-675702 GCA_002007465.1 Ailurus styani | reverse complement strand
TCCCAGGACCCTGAGATCATGACCTGAGCCGAAGGCAGAGGCTTTAACCCACTGAGCCACCCAGGCGCCCCAGAATGGAGAAATTCTTACAGTCTGTCTGAGACCTAGCAGAATTCCCTGAAAAATAGGTAATTAGAAGAAAAAGTACAAGCCTAGAGGTTGGGTCTAAGGAAGGTAGCACTTCTGAACAGAGGGTGTTGGGGAAGTGGTGGTAGGACTTTGTAGTCTTGGTGGTCACAGCACAGAAGGAATTACAAGCAATGAAAATTAGGGGACTACAGGGGGAAAAAAATCACAAATTCAGGAAATAGATCAATCTCTCCCCCCACTCCCGCACAGAAAAGGAAACTATCATTTTTTTAAAAATTGAAGTTTATTATACTAAAAGAAAGGGGGCATTCCTGAACTAAGAAATCAATTAAGGCACCCAAACCCATCACATCTTCCTACAAGCGTTTGTCCAGAAAAAAAATAAGAACTTTAAAAATGAATAGAAAATAGCAAACAACATCCATACAAGCTAGTAAATGGAAGAAAACAAGAAATAAGAATAAAATATTTCAGCTAAGGAAAATTTTCACCATAAAACCACCATAAAATATAATACTCCAAACTAGAATAAATGTCTTTAAGCAAAAACCACATATGTATTTCAACCAGAAAGTTTTAAAAACAAAAATAAAAAATACATGAAAGCAACCATGTGAAACAGGAATTAAGAGAACTCAGGAAAAAATTTTTAAAAAGGACAAAATCTTCTTGAAAATAAAAATATAATTAGATGTCAAAGGAAAAATCAATTTGATTAAAAATATATTGCAAGGAATTAAAGAGAGGAATGAAAACAATGAAGGGAAAAAATAAAGTCAGAGGTAAATAGGATCAGAGTAGANGCAAACAACATCCATACAAGCTAGTAAATGGAAGAAAACAAGAAATAAGAATAAAATATTTCAGCTAAGGAAAATTTTCACCATAAAACCACCATAAAATATAATACTCCAAACTAGAATAAATGTCTTTAAGCAAAAACCACATATATATTCCAACCAGAAAATTTTAAAAGCAAAAATAAAAAATACATGAAAACAACCATGTGAAACAAGAATTCCAAGAACTCAGGAAAAAAATTTTTAAAAGGACAAAATCTTCCTGAAAATAAAAATATAATTAGATGTCAAAGGAAAAATCAGTTTGATTAAAAATATATTGCAAGATTGCAAGGAATTAGAGAGGAATGAAAACAATAAAGGGAAAAAATAAAGTCAGAGGTAAATAGGACCAGAGTAAAAAAGAAATGGATGTAAAAAGACAGGCAAAGAATTGGAGTCATATAATTGGCGGTCCTGGGCATTTGCCAGAGGAGGGGGCAGTGGGTGGGGGGTGGTGGAGAGGGAGTGTTGTAGAAAACAAAAACAATGTAGCTAAAAATGTATTTAAAAGTATAATAAATAAAATTTCTGTATTAAAAGAAACCTTATCTACATATAATAGAGCCTACTATGTACCTGGAAAAATTGATCTGAATGATTAACTCCAGCATATACCATAATAACTTTATTAGACTTGAAAGAGAAAAGTAGTTCTATGCCTGTAAGCAAAAGACCAAGTCACAAAGGAAGACACAGTTTGTCAAAAGACATTGTAACAGAAATACACAAGGCAAGAAAACAGTAATTCAAAATTTCTAAGAAACTTGAGGAAAATGTATGATTAAAGAACTTTATATCCAACCAAGCTCTCCTTGAAATAGCAAGGCTATTCTATACATACATAGTCTCAGGAAACACTGTACTCACAAGCCATTCCTAGGATGTTAGTTAAGGATCGGCTTCAGATAATCAAGAGATAACCATGCAAAATTCAGCAAAAGGGTTGTTGATGACAACTGAATATATTTAATTATAGCTCTAAGACCAAAGCAAAATCAGGGACAAGGAAAGAGGTATAGTATATTAAACACTATATGTTATGACAAAGTAGGAACAACTAAAATAAATGGAAAGAATAGGGAGGAAAAAGAGAGGAAAGTAGAAAAAAATCTAATTTACTATTGCACTGTAGACTTGTGAAAGTCAAAGAATATCTTTTAAACAAACAAACTAAATAGTAGAAACCTAAATGAGGAAACCTAAGGCTAAGAACATTGTATAATATGATAGTAATTAGAAACCACTAGAATAAAAACAGAAACTTTCCTAATTATCAAAAAACTCCTAAAAAATGGAGCAAAGAAAACAGATCATGTAAAGAAGGAAAACAGTAAATACAACAAAATGTACACAATAAATAAAACATAAAATAATGTGGCATAATTGTCATATCAATAAATATTGATGAACATGAAACATCCATTGGAAAAAGGACTTCCAGATTGGTCTAAAGGACAAAATCCAATTCTATAACAAAGAGATTCACAGAGTCTAAAAATTAAGGGTTGGACAAATACATACCAGGGAAATGCAAGTACTAGGAAATCAAGGATAGAGAGCTTGATATTCGATAAGATTAAATATAGGCCCAAAAGCATTAAAAATGGTGAAGAAAAACATTTTATAATGCTAAGGGCAACAAATTCCAATGAAGATAAACAGTTATTAATGTCTATGCAACAAATAGCTAAAGGTTTCTTTGATAAGGCAAAGTGTAGAGATGCAAGGAAAAAATGGACAAAAATACATTAATAGAAAGAGATTTTGAAACATTCTCAGTCTAAGGTAAACCAAGTGGACCAAAAATAAGTTATACTATTAAAGTTCTAAGCAATATTACCCATAAAGCAGAAGCTTTAACCTTAAATAATAAACTTATAGCCATCAAACTGAATAGAATTATAAGAATTAAATGAAAGCCTCTATAAAACTAGAAAAAAGTATAAACTGAACAAGGATAGAAAAAATAATAAAAGAACAAATGTGGTAGAAAAATAGAAAGATAACACAAATAGTGAATAACCCAAAATGCTTTCTCATTGAGGAAAAAAATTACTAAAGTAGATAAACTACAAGTTTCTACAATAGAAATTTATTTAAGAGAAAAAAAGGAAAAATGTATAAAATAAGAAATGATAAGGGAGTAATAAACACTAAAAAAGATGAAATTTTCAAAATAATAAAGCACTACTTTGCAAAACTATGTAATTTAATGGTCAAGATCAGATGAAGTACATAATTTCGTAAGGAAATATAATTTGCAAATACTTACCCCAGTAGAGACAGAAAGTCTAAACTAACCAATTTCCACAGAGAAAATTGAAAAAATTATTAAATAACTATCCCACAAAAAAGTCCCAGACCTGATAATTTCCTAGGAAATTCTATCAAATATCCAAAGACCAGATAATCAAAATACTACATGTATTGTTCCAGAAAATAGGAGAGCAAAAGTGAAAACCTCAGAACATTTTTATGAAGCTAGTATACAATGATACCCAAAACAAATAAATGTAGCATAAACAAAAGAATCTACAGATAAGTTATTAGAAATTAGAAAATTACTTGAAGTAAACATCTAAAATGTAATGGTATTTTTGTATATCAGCAAATTTGCAATAGCATTACTTGTAATAACATCAAAATTACCAAATACATATGAATAGATCTAATGAAGAACATACCAAATTGCTTGCAAAAAGAAAAACTATAAAAAATTGAGAGTTCAGGAGAGTGAAAAATAAACCAGAGATTGGAGGGAAAAAAAAACTGGTGTGATAAGACCTGTGTTTAAAACTATACAAAGAACTCTTACACTCAATAAAAAACCAAACAATCCAATTAAACAGTTGGCAGAAGATCTAAATCAACAACTCGCCAAAGAAGATATATTGCAAATAAACATGAAAGGCTCATCAACAACATATGTAATGACAGATTGTGAAATAAGACAATAATGTATCACTATACATCTATGAGAATGGCAGGGGAAAAAACNGGGAGAAAAATACCAGAAAACAATATCAAATACTGGCGAGGATGTGGAACAATAGGAACTTTCATTCATTGCTTGGGAAGACCACAGATTGGTACAATAATTTTGGAAAATTCTTTGACGTTAACTACTAAAACTAAAAATACATTACAACATGGTCAAAACATTTCACTCTCGATTTTTTATCCAATAGAAATATTACTCCAAGAGACATGTACGAGAATGATTACAGCAGCTTTGTTTCCAATGGCCTCAAAGTATAAACNACACAGTGTAATTCTGTGAAGTGATGAAAATGAACACCTAGAGCTATGGAGTTTCACTGATGAGTTTCACAAACACAACGTTGGGCAACAGAAGCCACACGCAGAAGAGTGCATACTGGATTACTCCGTTGGTATAAAGTTCAAAACATATGCAAAACTAAGCTGCAATGCTTTGATGGGAAAGAAAAGCAGAAAAGTGATTATCCTGGGAGTCAAGACCATGGTTACCTCTGGTAGGAGGGTAGGGCAGTGCCTGGACAGGGACATAGAGCAGCTTCCAGAATGTTAATTCCAGAATGGGTTCCATTTTGTCCCCTGAGTGGTGATTGCTCACTGAGTGGTGATTATGGGCTCACTATGGGATACATCACAGAGCTGTACCTTTTCTGTTTTGTACAAGTGCTTCTGAGCAAAGAAGACAGTTGATACAGAGTTGACAGCTTATTTCACCATGAAAATATTCAAATAAAAAGTTATAAATGCTTTTTTAAAACTTTGTTTATTTCAAGTTTTTATTTAAATTATAATTAGTTAACCTATATGGTAAAATTAGTTCCAGGAGTAGAATATTGGGATTCATCCCTTACGTTTAACACCCAAGGCTCATTACGACAAGCACCCTCTTTAATACAATTCACCCATTTAGCCCATCCCCTGCCCACCTCCCTTATATATGCTTTTGTTATGATAAAATTTAAGGAGTACCAAAGGGTATAGGATGAAAATGAACTCTCTCTTACTAGAGACAACCACTGGTAATGTGTCCCGTATATCTTTTTAAGGTTTTCTATATAAAAGCAGAAGGAAAGAAGGGAGGCAGGGGGGAGTAGGGGAAAAGAAGGAAGGGAGGAAGGGGAGAAGGAGGGGAGAAGCAGGGATGGAGGGAGAGATACATAATAGAGGGAGAGAGTATAGATAATAGATGATAGATAGATGGATAGATAAAATAAATGACAGAAGGATAGAGAAATAGGTGTTCTAAAGGGGACACATGCCATGAAAAGAGGAACATAAACTGTATTCACACTGTTCTGCATCATACCTTTTCCATTGAACTCAATGTCTTAGAGGTTATTCCATATAAGCATATAAAAATACAGCATGTTCTTTTTTTAATTTTTTTTTGCCCCAGGGGCACAGGTCTGTGAATCATCAGTCTTACACAATTCACACCACTCACCATGGCACAAACCCTCCCCGATGTCCATCACCCATCCACCCTATCCCTACCCTCCCACCTCCCAGTAACCCTCAGTTTGTTTTGTGAGATTAAGAGTCTCTTGATCTCCTCTTGTCTCCTTCCTTATCCCATCTTGTTTCATTTTTTCCCTCCCCNCCAGGACCCCTGCCCTGCCCCTCAAATTCCTCATATCAGAGAGATCATATGATAATTATCTTTCTCTGATTGACTTGTTTCGCTTAGGATAATACCCTCTAGTTCCATCCTCATCGTTAGCATGTTCTTTTTAATGACAATATTATACCCGCAAAAATGTACCATAATTTTTTCACCCAATCATTGAGGGGGACTTCAATTGCTTCTACTCATTCTGCAATAGACCACCGGGTCTATATGTTGCGCTGATATGTGGAAATACATGTAGGTAGGCACATTTCTAGAAGAGACACTGCTATGCCATAGAGCATTCTGATAGCTACTGACCTCCAAAAGCTGGATCCATTTACATCCCACCAACCATATGAGAGAACCTGATCCCAATTTTACCAACACTGTAATCCTTTATGTTTTGATCTTTGCCAAANCTGATCCCAATTTTACCAACACTGTAATCCTTAATGTTTCGATCTTTGCCAACTGAATATGTAAAAATTGACCTCCAGTTTAAACTCATGCTTCCGTTGTTAGAAGTAATTTTGCGCATCTTTTCTTATCTTTATATACATTGCTATTTCTTTTTCTGTGAGCCATTCATCTCTAGCTTTTGTCCACTTATATAAGAGACAGGTAACACATTTTCTTGGCTGAGAAGTCAAAGGTTACAAGACAGTAAAATTTCCCTCCCATCCTTTGACCCCCCCACTACCCAGCATCCCCCTCCTATAAGCAACCAATTCCAGTACTTTAGTATATATCCTTCTGAAGAAATCCTATGTATAGGCCTGTAAATATATGCATGTGTCTTTGTTTCCTGAAGAGTAACTCACTCTCCACATTCTTCTGTACTTAAACCAAAGATTTCCAAAGACTTTTGAGGCTTTCCCCAGTCCCAGCTAACTAAGTAGAAGCACGCAATAGCGAATTAATTCCCACCATCCAGCAATAGCAAGGAAGGCTTAAATGTGGATAAAGAAACCAGGAGAAAAAGAAATCTGTTTCTGACATTTTTCCATAAGGCTGTGCCCTGAAACTGTTTCTTCCCACCAGAAACCACAGGGATAAACAGCCCCACCCAAAGTGCCNTCTGAAGAAATCCTATGTATAGGCCTGTAAATATATGCATGTGTCTTTGTTTCCTGAAGAGTAACTCACTCTCCACATTCTTCTGTACTTAAACCAAAGATTTCCAAAGACTTTTGAGGCTTTCCCCAGTCCCAGCTAACTAAGTAGAAGCACGCAATAGCGAATTAATTCCCACCATCCAGCAACAGCAAGGAAGGCTTAAATGTGGATAAAGAAACCAGGAGAAAAAGAAATCTGTTTCTAAGACATTTTTCCATAAGGCTGTGCCCTGAAACTGTTTCTTCCCACCAGAAACCACAGGAATAAACAGCCCCACCCAAAGTGCTGAGGAAAGCAAACAACAGATGTACAACAGGGACCTGAGCACATGGGGAGAGGTGTGGCACAGACGTAAGAGTCCTAGCCAGCAACGGGGACAAAGGGTGGTCAGTGTGAGGCCAGACAGGTGGGAATGTAGCTCGCACGGTCAGGTGGGCAGTACCACGGAAGTGGAGCTCTGACCCATGAAGGCAGCCATCGGTCCTCTGCCTGGGCGTAGAGTGATGCAATGTCGAGAGGCGATAAGGACTTGGCACCGAGAATGTGCAGAGCAGCATGAGATTCCAGAACAGACAACATGAGTCAGATGCCCAGGGTGGGGCACGGTCCCACACCAGGATCCCAGCAGAGATGTGGCTGCTAGGCACTGTGATTACCGGAGCAGGGATGAGTGATTAAACAAGATCTTACCAGCACTCTGCATATTATAATTAGCTGTGTGCAGATCGAAATTAATTAGGAGGTAGAGGCTTATGTACCTCCTCCATAGGATTGTCTGGTTCTACTCAACTTAAATCCCCTCCTTGTTTTTCAATATTCTTAATCAAAGAACTTCCCCCATTATGGGATAACTGAAATACCTAACCTAACTATCCCACCTGACCATCCAGTCAGGCTTGAATGCATCAGTGGAGCTACCTTCACATCAGTTCCATCATCCATTCTTCATACACTGATCAGTATTAAGCACCTACTGCGTTCCAGGCCAAGAGATAGAAGCTGAAGGCAGGACAAGTGAAGCAGGGAGTCCCTACTCTCCAGGAATCTAACCTGTTGTGGGTAAGAGAGACAGATAATTAAAGCAAATCACTAAAATGCACTACAAAAAATTCTGCAGTAAAAATATTAACTGAGTGCTTTACAAGTACAGAGGAAGGAGTCACACCAATCCTGCTTAACGTTGTCAGAAAAAGACTCCCAGAGGAAATGACATGTGAGCTAGGTCTTAAAAGGGGATTTATAGGAGCTTTCTGGCTGAGAAAGGGAGGAAGACATTCTGGGCTGGGAGAGCAGTGGTTATAAATGTGGAGTCACTTCTAGGCATAACGTTTCCAAGGAAGACTTAGAAGTTCATCGCAGCTGAAGCAAAGATGTGCGGTGAGAGAGGGAGCCAGTGAAAAGGGAAATGAAGCCCAAATTGCCAAAGCATCCGGGAAACCAGCAAGACACAGCCTGTATGGATTTGAACGAGAGAAACTAGTGGCCAAGAAGGTAGCGCAATCTACTGCCAAGAATAATGAAGGCCACCAGCAACGCATGTACTTGGGATGCACTATCCAGGTAGGACCTGCCTCAAGTGGAATTTTGCAGGTCATCCGACTTTACACATCAGCACTGAGCAGAAATTACCCCTCCCATCCTTATCCTACACCAGTGGTTCTCAGCAGAGAAGGAATGGAGGCCAAGTGTCACACCTGGGGGTGCTATGGGCATCTGGTAGGTAGAGGCNAGAACAATGAGGGCCACCAGCAACGCATGTACTTGGGATGCACTATCCAGGTAGGACCTGCCTCAAGTGGAATTTTGCAGGTCATCCGACTTTACACATCAGCACTGAGCAGAAATTACCCCTCCCATCCTTATCCTACACCAGTGGTTCTCAGCAGAGAAGGAATGGAGGCCAAGTGTCACACCTGGGGGTGCTATGGGCATCTGGTAGGTAGAGGCCAGGGATGCTACTGAACATCTCGCCATGCACGGGACAGCCCCCACAACAGGGCATAAGCTGGTCCAAATGCCAATCATGCTGACACTGAGAAACCCGTCCTACACATACAATAGAAATATTTAACTCACGTATTGACCACACCTTAGAGGCACTACTGCATAGTGGTTACATCTCTATTAAAATCCAAGAAATGTGAGCACCTAGGTGGCTCAGTCAGTTCAAGCGTCCAACTTTTGGCTCAGGTCATGATCTCAGGGTCCTGGGATTGAGCCCCATGTTGGCTCTGAGCTTAGCATGGAGTCCACTCGATTCTCCCTCTGCTCCTCCCCTCCCCCACTCACATTCTTGCTCTCTAGCTCTCTCTCTCACATAAATAAATAAATCTTTAAAAAATAAATAAAATCTAAGAAATGCCACATCATCATTGATATCAACTTTGGTATCTCTTTCTCAGTCTTCCTATTTCCTGCCCCTGCCTCCCACCTTTAATTTCCTGAACAGCCATTTTACCTGTTAACCACCTATTTCCGCAATGCAATATCCTGAAGCTCATGGCGTCATGTCTCTTTATGTCCATAATAATATCCTGCATTTATATTGTCTCCACAGTGTTGAGCCTGCCTCACCTGCATTTTATAATTTGATCTGAATAGATAGTTCTCCATAAGAGATATACATATAAAAAACAAGAACAGGAAAACATACTCAACACCAGTAGTTATGGGGACTAAACAAAACCACAATAAGATACCACTTAATACCCACTGGGAGGGATATAATTTAAAAAAAGGAAAAACAGCAAGCATTGACCAGGATATGAAAAAAATGGAACTCTTGTACATTGCAGGTGAGAATGTAAAATGGTTTACCCACTGTATTAGTTCAGGCTGCTAAGACAAAATACCATGAACCAGGTGGCTTGAGCAGAAAATGTTTATTTCCCATAGTTCTGGGAGTTGTGAAGTCTAAGATCAAGGTGCTGGCAGACTCAGTTCCTATGAGAACCCACTTCCCAGCTTCAGACAGATTCCTCCTCCCTATATCTTCATGTGGGGGAGAGGGAGGAACTGCTGGTCTTTTCCTCTTATGAGGACATTAATCCCATCCTGGGGGGCCGATTTCATCTAGACTTTCCATAGGCCCCACCTCCAAATACGATCACATTTGGGGTTAGGGCTTCAGGATATGAATTTGGTGGCGGGGGGGGAGGGATTCAGAAATTCAGCCCACAACTATTATGAGAAACAGTTTGGCAATTCCTCACAATGCTAAACATAGAGTCGACATATGGTCCAGCAATTCCACTCTTACTTATATATCCAAGAGAAAAGAAACCATATCAACATGGAAACTTGCATACCAATACTCATAATACCCAAAAGGTGGAAACAATGACAACATCCACCAACTGATGAGCAGATATAAAATGTGGCGTATCTATACAATGGAAGCGTTTTTGGCAAAAAAAAAAAGAATAAAGTCCTGATATATGCTACAATGTGGAATGAACCTTGGAAACATTATGGTAAGGGAATAAATAAGCCACAAAGCCACTAACTGTATGATATGTTTCTGTGAAACACCCAGAATGGGCAAACCTAGAAACAGAAAGCAGATTGGTGATTGTCAGGAGCTGGCAGGGTTAATGAAGATGATGAAAAATTGATTCTAAAAATCAAAATCTAAGATCAAGTCTAAAATTGATTGTGGTGATTGGCTGCATAACTCTGTGAATACACTAAATACCTCTGACTTGTAAACTTTAAATGGACAAATTTTATGACGTGTATTGGATCTCAATAAAGTTGTTATAAAATGAAAAGAAATGAAAAGAGAACCCTGATGGTAGTCTCAGGTTTCAATCCATTCCTAAGGCTCAGCCCTTAGGATTTGGAAGACATTGTATGCTAATAATTATGTCGCTTTTCTTGATTAAGCTGGTTCAAATGAATCTACAGTCGTTGTTCCCAAAATTATAGTCTAGGACTGCGTCACATCCCAAGAATGTGTGTTTTTCACGTCAAGGGAATGCAGTAAATATTACACCTTGGTTTCTACTTGAAATGATCCCAACACGGCCTTTATCGCCAAGTTGGGGGTTCCCTGCTCACCCTAGAGAGTTTTTATGAAGCACCAGTGACATACAAGATACGAAAGCTTTTTATAAGCTTAAAGAGTATGCAAACGCATAATATCATCTACTTTCTGGGCCTTTCCATTTTGATATTAGTTTTCCCATTAGTTTTTGGATATTAGTTAATAGCAGACAAAGAATGCTTTCATTTTATAGGCCAGGTACACATTCTTTTATAAGCCTACATGCAGTTTGTTAAAGAGACAATATCAGGGCCTAATGGAACTGATAAAACCTCACACCAGAATGGACAAATGTAGGNCAGGTACACATTCTTTTATAAGCCTACATGCAGTTTGTTAAAGAGACAATATCAGGGCCTAACGGAACTGATAAAACCTCACACCAGAATGGACAAATGTAGACACTTTAGTGAAGAGGCACGTACATATTGGGTTACATATGACCATACTGGTCTTCCAGAGGTCCCACTCTGGTGAGACCAGCAGAGAACGGGCAACTGATCTCACCAGCCGTTCCAAGTGTACTGATGGGACAATCACTCTTGATTGAAGGTCACTAGGTCTCTCCTGTTTCTTTAGGGTAAGTGTAGCCACAGATTTTATGGCATGGCTCATATACGAGCCTTCACATCCTGCTCAGCGGTCAACCCCTCAGCCCACTGAAGGTGCTCGTGTCCCTGCACTCTCTCGTGCTGACTTGCTGGTCACCTCCTGACTGACCACGATCCTTCACACATGCTTCTGAGTCATGACTTCCACCTTGAGTCACACACAGAATGAACAAAGACCATTCCAGGATTATTTCTCATGTGAACCTGCTCTAATTACCCCAGGGGCTTCAGCCATCCTTTCTTCTAAGCTCTTGTCTCTCCTTGTGCAAGTCTCCCCTTAACCCTATATGATACTGGATTGCCATTCTTTGCAAGAACACTAACTTTCTAGGTAATGAGATTCTTTGTCCAAGTCTCCCTCACCAGGGGCCCAGGAAGAGCTGGCAGGGATTCTAATCAAGTGGACAAATGACAGGGTGTGGTTCCAAGGCCAGGACATGGTCAGAGGGGTAGTTCCCTCTGAACTACCAGCAGCAGGCAACAGGTGATGAATCAGTGTCCATTGTGAATGGTTGGTGCCCATTAAGTCTGGTTGTTAAGTATTTTGAATATCAACCTTCGCAAGGGTTACTCAAATCAGCCTGGAGCAGGACAAACTATGACTTTGGGTTTAGCACAGTGTCAAAAAGAAGTTAAAGCTTTACACATAGAAGGTAAGGTCAGGAGCTAAAGAGACACAGAAAAGAAACAAAACAGAAGTGAAGGGAAAGACCCAAGTAACCAGATCTAAGTAGAGGGAAAGTGATAGCAGAAAGAATGTGAGCATTGCATTCCCAGTTCCAACCCCAAACATTCTCCTTACTTGCTTGAGTCAACTTCATTCAATCTCCCATTTTCCAAATTAGTAAAAGAGCCTTTTTATTTTTTTTATTTTTTTTATTTTTTTTTTTTAAAGATTTTATTTATTCATTTGACACAGAGAGAGAGACTACAAGTAGGCAGAGAGGCAG
>LNAC01000785.1:641300-662940 GCA_002007465.1 Ailurus styani | reverse complement strand
TGAGCATTGCATTCCCAGTTCCAACCCCAAACATTCTCCTTACTTGCTTGGGTCAACTTCATTCAATCTCCCATTTTCCAAATTAGTAAAGGAGCCTTTTCAGAGCCCGCTTTTCAGAATTGCTGAAAGACCCGGAAGAACAAACATTCTCTCTTCTGTAATAAGATAATAAAGCCCTGTTGGGGCATTTTGACATGTGGTCTTAGAATATTTCAAAGAGCCCTGTAACTAGCTATTAATCAGAAGAAACTCACTATTAATCACTATCGCATGGTATCTCTATTTCTTGTGTATATTTCTCTCATTATGCTCTTCGGGGCGCGTGATCGTTAAGCTCCTCTCATTCTTTCTCCCCCACTAGGCTTTGGGCTACTTGTGGGCAGGGATGTTATCCCAATTGCCTAGCACAATGTATGCCCATCCCTAAGGAGGTGCTCTATAAGGATATGATTTAAGTGAATGGATCTTGGCAAGATCGGGAAGAAACAGCAGAAATGTATTTGCTTATATTTTGTATCCAAAATATAAGACTTTTATTTTATTTTATATTTTGACTTGTCACAATGTATTTGACAGGCACCCATCCTGCTGTGTGTGTCTATTTTGTATCCAAAATATAAGCAGGGCACCTGGGTGGCTCAGTGGGTTAAAGCCGCTGCCTTCAGCTCAGGTCATGATCCCAGGGTCCTGGGATCAAGGCCCACATAGTGCTCTCTGCTCAGCAGGGAGCCTGCTTCCTCCTCTCTCCTCTCTCTCTGCCTGCCTCTCTGCCTACTTGTAATCTCTCTCTCTATGTCAAATGAATAAAAAAAAATCTTCAAAATATAAGCAAATACAAAAGCCGCTATGGAAGAAATAAGAAGTATGTGTACTCTGCCTTTAGCTGAATCTTAAGGGATGAGTAGGAATTAACCAGGTAAGCAAGATGGGGAAAGTTATTTCAGGCAGAGGGAACAGTATGGTGGCATGAAAGTGTGAAGAGATGAAAGAAGATAGTTTGTGTGCCTTTGGGGAAGAGAAGGGAGCAGAGATTATGGTCAGGAGCAAGGCCGTGAGCCTTGCCAAGGACTTCAAATTTCATCCAAGGGTAAAGGAAAGCTGTTACTGGAGTTTGGGTAGAAAAGTGATAGTATTGCCATGAAAGAAAGACCAGTATGGGTCATAGCAGATCTGATGGAAGGGAGGCCAGTTTGGAGGCTACTGCTGTCCTCTTCTTGGGAGATGATGAGAGCTAGACCAAAGCCACAAGGATGGGAATAAAGATGGGGCTGTTCAAGAATTTTCTGAGGTGATTCCCTAAAGCAGGCCTCTGTTTATAAGCACAGAATGTCATCAATGACAGTGAAGTGGAGCATTAAAAGGAGACATTTTCTTAATTAAAACGATCTCTCCTGAGTAATTGATATTAGAGTTGTCCTAATTAAGACATAATTTATATAAGGGAAAATACAACTTTCTAGTGAACAGCTCTACTAAATCCAACAATAACTACAATATATAACCACCCGCACAACCAATACATAGCACGGTTCCATCACCTTGAAACATCCTTTCAAAGCCTTCTGGGGTCAACTCCTCCCCACTACCAGCCCCACCAAACTTGTCTGTCACCCTATGGATCTGTTTTTTCTAGACCATCATATAAATAGAATCACACAGTATGTGACTTCTGAATCAGGCTTTTATTTTATTTTATTTTATTTTGTTTTGTTTAACTTGTCGCAATGTACTTGACAGGCACCCATCCTGCTGTGTGTGTAAGTAATGTAACCCTTTTCACTGCTGAGTAGTATTTCATTGTGTGGATTCCATTGTTGTCTTAGCCATACGCTTGTTTAAAGACGTTGGGGTGACTTCTGGTTTTTGGCTGTTATGAATAAAGCTGTTATAAATACATAGGTGCAGGTTTTATGTGACCGTAAGTTTTCAAAGCTCTTGGGTAAATAAACAGGAATGGGTCCACTGGGTGGTAATGGTAGGTATATATTTAAATCTAGAAGAATCTGTCAACTGTTGTCCATAGGGAATGCAGCATTTTGCATTCCTACCGGAAGTATAATGAGAGTCCCAGTTGCCCCTGATCCTCTCTATGGTCTTTTATTACCGTAAGTTGGTTTTTTTGTTTTGTTTCGTTTGGTTTGGCTTTTGTTTTGTTTTAGGGTTTTNTTTTATTACCGTAAGTTGGTTTTTTTGTTTTGTTTCGTTTGGTTTGGCTTTTGTTTTGTTTTGGGGTTTTGTTCTTGTTTTTAGCCGTTCTTTTTTGTTTGTTTTGTTTTTGAGTGTGTGTGTTTTAGCCATTCCAATAGGTGTATGCCAGTAACTCATTGTACTTTTAATTTGCATTTCTCTAATACTAATGATTTTAGCATCTTTTCATGTGCTAATTTGCCACTCATATATTATCTCTGGTGAATTGTCTAATTAAACCTCTGCTCATTTTTTTAAATTAGATTGTTTGTTTTCTCATTATTGAGTTTTGAGAGTTCTTTGTATGGTCTGGATGCAATATCTGTGTCAGATAGGTGCTTCATTAGTATTTTCTCCCTGTTGATGGCTTGTTTTTCATTCTCTTAATAGTGGCTTTCAGAGAGCAGAAGTGTTTAATCTTGATGGAGCCAATTTATCTTTTTTTTAAATCTTTTATGGGTTGTGCTCTGGGTACCACATCTAAGAAATCTTTGCTCCACCCAATATTACAAAATTTTGTCCTTTGCTTTATTCTGAATGTTTTATAGTTTTAGATTCTATATTTACATTTATAATCCCATCCTGAGTTATTTTTTATATACGGTGCCCGATAGTAGATTTTTAACTACAGTCTAGAAAATGGTAGCTTATAGTCCTACTTCTAAAAATTTTACCTAAAAACTAAGGAAAGAATTTCTTTCTCTCCAAAGTTTCTGCAAACAGATCAAAAGTGGAAGAGAGAACATTTGGTTAGATCCCTTCTAAAACAGTAGATAGTTGGGTTTCCCAAACATTCTTGTTTATCTAGAAAAAATAATCAGTGAGCCTTGCTTTATCATTATGTTTATTTTTATGATTTTTATTCTAGTATAATACTGACCTCAAGATAACTCTTTCATTTCTGTTTGTTTGTTTGTTTTTNTTTTTTTTAATCTCTAATTCAAGAGTTGTATTCTAGTGGCAAGTTTATCTTTTGTATGTCCCCCATACTATTCCATGATAAATTATTGGGAATTAAATTAAAAGCCTTAAATTCCCCACCAAAAAAAAAAAATCTAATGTCGTTTGCTCTTCTGACCCCAAGCTCTTAGCCCTGGTGATACATTCATTAAGAGGACCACTGGTTGGTTTTATAACCAAATGGTTTATATTTGGAGAAATAAATCTTACTCCTTAAACTAGAACAGCAAAACAGATAGTGATAGGCTTGTTTGCCTAGGTCAACAATAATAGTTTGAGGTAGTTTGGTTTGTTGTTTTTTGTTTTTGTTTTTTTTTAACAAGATAGAACTAAATGCTTTCAGCTAGATGAGGTGACATTTGAACCTCAAGCTAAAGTGGTGTGTTTTGTATTTGGGCCTATATTTTTAGAGTTGAAACTGAAGTTATTAAGCTTGTCATTGAAGGTTTTTGATTTGCATTACCATTAACAGAGCTAGACTAAAGAGCAGAGAAAAAGAACTTAGGCTTCCAATCTAAAAGGGACAGAAAAACATTACTGTGACCTTGAATTACGCTAAAAATCTAAAGAAATGGGGGGGGCCCTTATTTTGTAGGGTTCTCAAAGAGAAAACTGTGGTTAGAAGAATTTTGATGGGTCACGCACAGGGTGAGCTGGGGGTGGGGATAGATGCTTCAATGCCCACTTCAGCGTGTGAACTGCCCGCTAAGGTGGGGAGGGGTTTCCTGGGAGAAGTGGACGTGTGAGACCCTGGGTCCTCCTTTCCAGCCATTTGGCCACTCCCCTAAATGGAGGTCAAATACCCATTTTATAAATATTATGCTATGGTCCCCCAAATTATTAGCCCGTGTGGAGGTTCACATATTGCCAGCTTTGCCTTAATCTTGAAGTAGTAGGTGACACTGCTGATGCATCAATCCATATGTCAAAGGATTTCGAGAGAGGTTTAGTAAAGACAGATATATGCTATCTAAATTTGATGTCCAAATTAAGTTTAAACCTTGAGCTGTCCCCATTTAGACATTAGTTCGGAGGGACATTGCACCTGGAATTAAAAGATGAATTCTTTTGGTTTTTTTTGGTTCTTTGGTTGATTTAGGAGCTGTGTTTCAGTTGGGGGAGGAGATAAGGGCCCTATTTCCAGCCACCTTAAAGTCTGATTAAAAGGTAGATGTGGGGGTGCCTGGGTGGCTCAGTGGGTTAAGCCTCTGCCTTCGGCTCAGGTCATGATCTCAGGGTCCTGGGATCAAGCCCCACATTGGGCTGCCTGCTCAGCAGGGAGCCTGCTTCCTCCTCTCTGCCTGCCTCTCTGCCTACTTGTGATCTCTCTCTCTCTGTGTCGAATAAATAAATAAAATCTTAAAAAAAAAAAGAAAGGTAGATGTGGATGTCTCTGTGATAGCTGTAGTCTCCACCCATGATCTCAGAGACCACTTGACGTGAAGAAGGAAACCGTCACACTCTGGGGATGTGGTCGAAGTTGGCATTACCCCCTTTCATAGAGTGGGCAATGTTGCAGGGAGATTTGGAGCAAAGCCACACTCTGGATGACAACTCCTGAGGATCCCTGCCCCGTCCCAGAGTTCCCCCCTGCAAGCCCCCAAGGGGAGGAAGAGTTCCTTCCTGCCTCTCTATCCCAGCAGTACCTTAAAAAAAAAAGACTCCATTAGGGACAGTAAATGTCCAAAGAGGGGAGTTGAGAGGGCTGGGAAGTGGGCCCTACACGGATCTGCCCGGAACAGGTACTTAGCTGGTTAAACAATTCAGTATTGGTTTTAGGACTTGGAGTTCATGTTAGCTTCAAATCTGGATCCTGCAGATCTCCTTATCATTGTGACAGAAAATTGAAAATGTTTCCCTTTATTTCAGGTTGGCTAAATTCCGTAAGAAGAACTTCTGGAAATATACACGACAATATTAAGAATGACTATGAACCCCGCCATTTGGTTACAAGTATAATCATTCCTAGAAGTGGAAGCCAGCTTGCATTTGTTGTCTGTATTTCTTTTAATTCTGCGAGGAAATGTAAACCATGTACTCATATTGTATTTGAATGAATCATTCCCATGACAAGAATCTGTAAGTGTTGCCAACCACTGGGCATCTAAAACTCCACGGGCTGCCAAGAACAGCTACTGACAGCCATTGGGTCTGCACTTCAACAAATCACATGCCCTCTGACGCTTTCTTTGCTCTGGTCATAAAATAGCGTGTTAACGTTTGCTGCTGCTATACCCTTTTCTCCCTCCCCCCAACACACATGAAGCCGACTCTGAAGATAAATAATACGTTGTGAAGTGACTGGGGATGAAAGGTACTAAAAGAACATAAAGGGGCATTAGTGAACCAACCTCCCACCCTGCAAACTCAACCAGGTGAGAGCTGAGTACCCATTATTATTAAATAATATTGTCCTGGATAGGAGCCAGGGCGTCCAAGACTCTTTCTCTATAGCACCATTAAGGGCATGAGAATCAAAAGGAGGCAATTTCCCACCTATAATCAGCCTTTCATTACAAGCCAGTTCTGGGGGTGATTAGTCTCTTCCTCGGGATTATTTCCACCGCCCCTTACAACACCCCTACTGTACACCGTGGCTGTGTGACTTACCCTCCCAGAAGGACAGCACTCCTACCAATCATTTCCCCTCCACCCCTGAGACATCTCTGCATTTCTGAGTTTCTCTGCTTGTCTAGAATGGCCAGGATTTACTTCTGTCTTTTTCAACTACAGGCATGCCTCGGAGATGCTGTGGGTTTGGTTCCAGACCACTGTAATAAAGCAAATATCACAATAAAGCTAATATCGCAATAAAGCAAGTCAAATGAACTTTTTGGTTTCCTAGTGCATGTAAAAGTGACGTTTACATTATATTGTAGTCTATAAAGCATGTAATAGCATTATATGTAAAAATAATGCATATACCTTCATTTAAAAATACTCTAGACACAGAGACGGGACATGAGCAAATGCTGTTGGATAAATGGCGCCGATAGACTTGCTCAACACCAGATTCCACAAACCTTCAAGTTGCAAAAAACGCAATATCTGCAAAGGGCAATAAAGTGAAGCCCAGTAAAACGAGGTGTGCCTGTGGTTCCTCCCAGTGCCAATTCCTGAAGGACAGCCTTCTGCTTCTAAACACACATGCAAATGGGCATAAGTCTATATAGTCAGTTTTTGGAAGTGATTAGAAAGAAAAAGATATTTAATTTGTTGCAGTGGCGATGAGGCAGAAGATAGAGGGGCCCAAGAGGAAGGCATCCGGCCAGCTGCTCAGAGCTGCCACCACCATAATGGGGTCCACATGTTCCAGGAGCTGGAACCCAGGGATTGAGGGTTGGAGAGCGGACTTTGTCAGTTATTCACAGTGTACCAAATTCAGGGACAATAATGCATATTGACCAACCATATGAAAATGGCCTGTAAGACACAGAATTTCTGCTCATTAATTTTACCAGGTAAAAAGGAACATCCAAGCAGAACCCCCACCCCCCGCCGTTTCTATCAATTATTAGAACAACAGAGAGAAGGTTGTCTAGTGCTGTCCCTCTGGGGATGGTAGGCATTAGCAGCTTGGGCAAGGAGCCTCCGCTTCAGGGAACTCTCCCAGGCATCCTTATGTCTGCCAGTTTGGCCAGCATGGAACCCTAGCAAGAATTTCCGCAAAAGATCTAGTCACCCAACAGACATTAGTGACCCGTCCTCTGTGGGAATGCAGCGGTGCAAAGGGACCCCGCCCCCCACCTGCCTTATCCAGCACAGACTGTGTAGAGCGAGACAATGCAGCACAGGACAGTGTGCTAGAGCATGCACACCTACCCAGAAAATCCAACTGGGCTGAGTTAAAAAAAAAATTCCCATGGGAGTGGGAGATAACACCTAAAAGGCATTTAGTGAAAGAATATGAATTAGCTAAAGAAGATGGAGAAGGTGTTCATCATTATGGAAAATTGGGAGCAACTTAAATATTTTCAATGCAGTAGGGGCACTTGGGTGGCTCAGTCTGCCTTGGGTTCAGGTCATGATTCTGGGGTCCTAGGATTGAGTCTGGTGTGGGCTCTCTGCTCAGCGGGGAGTCTGCTTCTCCCTCTGCCTCTGCCCCTCTTTCTGCTTGGGCTCACTCAAATAAATAAATAAAACCTTAAAAAAAATACCCAACAGTAGAAAACTAGTAAATTCATTCAAATTGAAATTGAAAACTTTTCTATAATTATGGACCTTTCCCAACTTCAAACAAAATATGAAGCAGAAGCCCAGTATGTAAAGCAGCTGAAAACAAAGTTGTACTGTCTGAACTCCAAATGAGGAGATCCTAAACCCCTTCCCCATTTCTCACGCCACCCCCACCCCCACAGGAGCTCTGGGGAACCTGAGACGTGAGAACACTTGTGAAAGAACACAGACCCCGAGGGAAACCACGTCGTGTACCGCTAAATGCAAGAAGCAGATTACAACCTCAGGCAACCTCGTGCCGAGGTCATCTTCCAAGACAAGTGCACATCCCTAGGCCCAAAGGGTAGACCCAGAGCAGGTGCTGGGGTTCAGTAGGGAGACAAGCAGGCTGGGGGGGTCACACAGTGCCAGGCCTTCGTGGGAAGCAAAGAGGGCAGGTCTGGCATAGGGCCGGGGCTCAGCTGGCTTTCACTTTATTGCCACATTCCATCGTGGAACTCAGAGTTGTCCAAGAATTCTGGTTTTGACCCTGGAATTCCAGATTGTTCTGAAGGTTCATGTGTTAAGGTAAGAGAATAAAATGTGTTTTAGGGGTGCCTGGGTGGCTCAGTCAGTTAACTCTCTGCCTTTGGCTGAGGTCATGATCCTAGGGTTCTGGGATCGAGCCAGGCTTCCTGCTCAGCGGGGGAGCTTGCTTCTCCCTCTGCCTCTCCCCCTGCTTATGTTCCCTCTCTCGCCGTGTCTCTGTCAAATAAATAAATAAATTCTCTTTTAAAAAAAGTATTTTATCTAAGTTTGTTGACGTTTAACATTTGAAAACTGAGACACATGGTGCATGGATCTCCATTTCTACTTTTATCCCAGGTCCAGGTCCTGCAATATCACAGGTGATTTGTTTTTGTTAAATTGATGATGCCACCTCTTGTTTTCTTTTGGGTTGTATTTGCTGAATAAGTATTCTTTTAAGCTTTTATTTTAAACTTTCTGTGTCATTACAGTTTAGGTGTGACTTTCAAAAGCAACATATAGGGGCACCTGTGTGGCTCAGTCAGTTAAGCATCCGCCTCTTGATCAGGTCATGATCTCAGGGTTGTGAGATGGAGCTCTGTCAGACTCTGCACTGGGTGTGGAGTCTGCTTGAGATTCTCCCTCTCTCCCTCTCTCTCTCTTCCTCTGCCCCTCCTCCCACTTGCACATGCTCTCTCTCTGTCTCAAATAAATAAAACCTTTAAACATAAATACGTAAAAAATTTTAAAAAGTAAAAGCAGCATATAATTCAGTATTGTCTTTAACCTAATCTGACTTTTTAAAAAATCTTACTTGGGAAATTTATTTATTTAGTTTCATTGGATGGCCAATGATTATCCTTATTTGTTAACTTCTTTTTGCTTTCTCTTATTTAATATATTAATTTTTCCTCTTCTTTTCTTTGTCTTGTTATGTTTATCTTCTCCAAAGGTTTCAAAGGTATACATCCTGTCTCAATCCTATTTCATGTTACCTGTAATTTTTAAAAAACTTTTATTTCTCTGTCAAAATAAATTATAAAACACCAAAAATAATATAATGCTATATGTCAATTAAAACTCCACTAAAACTTTTTTAATTTTAAAAATATTAGAAATGAGAAGTTCTTTTTGATTCCTTAGAGGTAGAAAAATAACCCATTCCTGTTTTATTTCCTTCACTTCCCATTCTTCACTATATAAAATGAGGTTTTTTCAATTTTTATTTTTGCTTATTTTAATTTTTATTTATTTTTTTTCTCACCATAGCACATATCCTCCCCAGTGTCCATCACCCAGTCGCCCCATCCCTCCCACCTCCCTCCCCTCCAGCAACCCTCAGGTTGATTTCTGATATTAAGAGTCTCTAATGGTTTGTCTCCCTCTCTGGTTTCATCTTGTTTCATAAAATGAGGTTTTTAAACCAGACTGCTGCTGATAATTTTTTTCATCTTACATAGGCTTTTTCAGAAATTATTGACATTAGGATTTAATTCTATAATGCTATTTATACCTTCTTCCAAATATCCATCCTTCAGATCTTAACCTGATTAACCTTTCAGTAAGGAGAGTACATGGCAAGTAATTTTTTACTGGAATTTTAGTTAAGATAACTAGAAGTGCATGCAACAGTAAGGAAACCTACAGAGAGTCCCCATATATACTTTACTTAATTTCCCCCACTGTCCTGCAAAACTCAAACACAGGCATACTTCATTTCATTGCTTTTTGCAAATATTGTGTTTTTTACAAATACAAGTTTTGTGGCAACCCCGCATCCCCCAAGTCTAGAGGCACCATTTTTCCAATAGCATTTGCTCATTTTTTGTCTCTGTGTCATATTTTAGTAACTTTAGCAATATTTCAAACATTTAATTATTATTATATGTGTTACGGTGATCTGTGATCAGAGATTTTTGATGTTGCTTGTTTTTAATGTTGCTTATTGTTTGGTGTAATTGTTTTGGAGTGCCATACACCACATGTAGGAGACAGTGAATTTCATAAATGTTGTGTGTTTTCCAACTGTTCCCCTGGCTGGCTATTCCCTCATCTCTGTCTCTTCCTCACCTCAGGCCTTCCCATTTTGTGAGATACAACAATATTGAAATCAGGTCAGAGAATAACCCTACCATGGCCTCTAAGTGTCTGAGTGGATGGAAGAGTCCTGAGTCTCTCACTTGAAGTCAAAAGCTAGAAATTATTAAGCTTAGTGAGGAAGTCATGCCAAAAGCCAAGACAGGCCAAAAGCTAGGCCTCTAGTACCAGTTACCTAAGTTATGAATGCAAAGTAAAAGTTCCTGAAGGAAATTTCTAGGGCTACTCCCATGAGAAATGGCCTTATTACTGACATAGGGCAGGTTTTAGTGGTCTAGATAGAAGATCAAACCAACCACAACATTCCCGTATGCCAAAGCCTGATCCAGAGCAACTCTATTCAGTTCTAGGAAGACTGAGAAGTTGAGGAAGCTGCAGAAGAGAAGTCTAAAGCCAGCAGAGATTGGTTTATGAGGTTTAAGGGAAGAATCCATCTCCATAACATGAAAGTGCAAGGGAAAGCAGCAAGCACTGACAGAGAAGCAAGTTCTCCGGAAGATCTAGCTAAAAGAATTAATGAAGGTGGCTACACTGAACAAGATTTTCAGTGGAGGCAAAACACCCTTCTATTAAAAGAAGATGTCATGTAAGACTTTCATAGCTAGAGAGGAGAAGTCCATGCCCAGCTTCAAATCTTCAAGCCTCAAAGGACAGGCTGATTCTTGTTAGGGGCTAATGCAGCTGCTGACTTAAAGTTGAAGCCAATGTTCATTTACCATGCCCCAAATTTTAGGACCCTTAAGAATTATGTTAGAGATTAGTAGGGGGACCCTGAGCTTGCCTTGTCCCTCCAGTGCAGCTAGATTAATATCAAATCATTTTCAACAACTAGGAAATTGACCTGAGGATTAAGAGAACATTCTGCACAGTTGGAGGGAGAGAACATGACAGAAGCGAGGTTTGGAGCCATGAATAGGAGAGAGAAAAGCCAAGGTGCCGCTAAGGGGAAGGAGACCTTTTCACAGATGAAGTCAGGGAGAGAGGGAGAGAGCAGGAGAGAGACAGCAGCATGTAGAGTTCACACTATATGCTGTGGTGAGGGGATCCCCTAGGATGCACTCAGAGAGATCTCTCCTTTCACTGGAATACATTTGGAAGGGGGACATTTGCCTCTCCAAGGACAAAAACCCCACCAGGAACCACCGAGTGGCCATTCAGCAGCAGCGGCCAGAGACACACACAGAGGGCAGATACCCTGATTGCAGCTTTCCACCGTGTATCACAATAGATTCCAGCCACTGTGCAACACCGTGTTACACACCGTGTAACTACTTCTCTGGAACAGAATGGGTCTGAGCCTGCCAGGAGGTTCCATTCCAGGGGAGGGAAGGAGGTCCACACCTTGTCAGGCCCTTTAAGACTTGGAGTCTTGAATCCCAGCTGCCAGCCAGAGATAAAACACAGGAGAACTATGGTGCCAGGCAAGTCAATGGCTGGGCACCAACAGGTGGAGGGCTGAGGTCTGGCAAAAGCCTGGGACCCGGGAAAGGAGATTCTTCACTTTTCTGTGAGGGCCTCCTGACCAGTGTCAGCCACGATTTCCACCACTCCCTGCCCACCAGCATGGTGAACTTTGGGGAGAAACACAGCACCTCTCGTGGAGGCTGGAGTCACTGACACAAAACCCTGCCCCACTGTACTGGGCAGGGGCATCTTTACAAAGGCAGATTCTACTGATCATAGAGTTCTCCAAAGCATCAACTTCAGTTCTGGAGCAAATAGGACAACATATACCAAGTCTACTGATCATAGAGTTCTCCAAAGCATCAACTTCAGTTCTGGAGCAAATAGGACCAGGCTTTCTTTCTTTCTTTCTTTCTTTTTTAATTTTGTACTTCTTATTTTATTTTTATTTGTTATTTTATATTTTTTAAATTTAATTTTCTTTTTTTTTTCTTTTTTCTTTGCTATTGGGCTAATAGTATTTTATTCATTTGTTGGTTTGTTTTTTCATTTCCTTTTCTCATTTTTTGGATCAGGCTCTTTTTTCTTCTTTCTTTCTATTTTTGGGGTCAGACTTTTTTTTAATTTTTTTAAAATCAAGCTTATGTTAACAAACCAAAGCACACCTAGTTAAGAGTCCAAACACTCTCTCTCCCCCCACTGAAAGCAAGGAGGAACTCTGCAGAGGACTAGCCTGTAGGAAAGAGTAGCCAAAATGCAATAGCAGAGTGCACACAACATACACCAGAAACACCTCCCAAAGTTCCAGACCGTGGACAGTGCATGACCCCTTCGTAATATACTATTATTCTCAGGAGCAGGAAACATAACAAGCTTTTATAACACACAAAAGACAGAAACCTAGACATAATGACAATACAGAGGAATTCTCCCCAAAAGAAAGACCAAGAAGAAATCAAAGCCAGGGATTTGCTCAAAACAGATTTAAGAAATGTATCTGAACAAAAATTTAGAACAACTGTCATAAAACTACTAGCTGGGCTTGAAAGAAGCATAGAAGACACCAAAGAAACCCTTGTTTCAGAGATAAAAGAACTAAAAACTAGTCTGGCCAAAATAAAAAATACAATAACTGTGATGCAAAGCTGACTGGACACAATCACGATGAGGTTGAAAGATGGAGAGGATCAAATAGGTGAGAAAAGATAAAATTGTGGAAAATAATGAAATTGAAAAGAAGAGGGAAAAAATCTATTAGATCATGAATATAGACTTAGGGAACTAGGCAATCCCACAAAGTGCAATAATATCTATATCATAGTCGTCCTAGAAGAAGGAGAGTGAGAAAAAGGGACAGAATGTTTACTTGAACAAATTATAGCTGAGAACGTCCCTAGTCTGGGGAAGGAGAAAGGAATTCAAGTTCAACAGGCACAGAGAACTCCCTCAAAAGCAACAAAAACAGGTCAACCTGTTTGACATGCCATAGTGAAACTTGCAAAATACAAAGATAAAGAGCTAATTATGAAAGCAACTAGGGACAAAATGACCTTACCCTACAAGGGTAGACACATAAGGTTAGCAGCAGACCTCTTCACAGAAACTTGGCAGGCCAGGAAGAAGTGGCATGATATATTCAATGAGCTAAATGGGAAAAAAAATATGCAGTCAAGAATACTTTATCTTACAAAGCTGACAATCAGAATAGAAGGAGAGATAGTTTCCAAAACAAACAAAAACTAAAGGAGGTCATGACCACTAAACCAGCTTTGCAAGAAATATTAAAGGGGACACTGAGTGGGAAAGAGAGACCAAAAGCAGCAAAGATTAGAAAAGAAAAGAGAAAATTAAAAAAAATTTTTTAATTAAAAAAAAGAAAGGAAAAGAGACAATCTATAGCAACCTTACAGTTAACATAATGTCACTAAATTCATATCCTTCAACAATTACTCTGAATGTAAATGGACTCAATGCTCCAATCAAAAGACATAGGGTATCAGAATGCATTAAAGAAAACAACCCCCATTGATATGCTGTTTACAAGAGACTTATTTTAGACCCAAAGACACCTCCAGATTGAAATGGAGGAGGTAGATAAAATACAATAATAGCAGGGTACCTTAACACCTCACTCACAGCAATGGACAGATCTCTAATCAGAAGATCAACAAAGAAACAATGGCTTTGAATGATACACTAGGCAAGATGGACTTAACAGACATATCCAGAACAATTCATCCTAAAGTAGCAGAATACACATTCTTTCCAAGTGCACATGGAACATTCTCCAGAAGAGATCACATACTGGGTCACAAATCAGGCCTCGACCAGCACAAAAAGACTGAGATCATACCATGCATATTTTCAGACCACAATGCTATGAAACTTGAAGTCAACCACAAGAAAAAATTTGGAAAGACCACAAATATGTGGAGATTAAAGAACATCATACTAAAGAATGAATGGGTTTACTAGGAAATTAAAGAAGAAATTTAAAAATTAAAGGAAGCAAACCAAAATGAAAACACAACAGTCCAAAACCTTTGGGATGCAGCAAAAGTAGTCTTACGAGGGAGGTATATAGCAATACAGGTTTACTTCAAGAAGCAAGAAAAATCTCAAATACACAACCTAATCTAAACCTAAAGGAGCTGGGAAAAGAATAGTAAATAAAGCCTAAAATCAGCAGAAGAAGGGAAATAAGAAAAATCAGAGCAGAAATTAATGATGTAGAAAAAAACAGTAAGACAGATCAATGGAAATAGGAGGATAGGAGGTGGTTCTTTGAAAGAATTTAAAAAATTGATAAACCCCTAGCCAAACATATCAAAAAGAAAGGAGAAAGGATTCAAATAAATAAAATCATGAATAAAAGAGGAGACAACCAGCATCAACACTGCAGTAATACAAACACTTATAAGAGAAGATTAAGAGCAACTATATGCCCACAAATTGGGCAATCTGGAAGACATGGACAAATTCCTAGAAACATAGGCTACCAAAACTGAAACAGGAAGAAATAGAAAATTTGAACAGACCAATAACCAGCAAAGAAATTGAATCAGTAATCAAAAATCTCCCAACAAACAAGAGTCCAAGGCCAGATGGCTTCCCAGGGGAATTCTACCAAACATTGAAAGAAGTAATATCTATCCTTTTCAAACTGTTCCAGAAAAATAGAAATAGAAAGAAAACTTCTAAACTCATTCTATGAGGCTGCATTACCTTGATTCCAAAACCAAAGACCGATATCTCTGATGAACATGGATGCAAAAATTCCCAACAAGATACTAGCTAATCAAATCCGACAATGCATTAAAAGGATTATTCACCATGATCAAGTGGGATTTATTCCTGGGCTGCAGGGATGGTTCAATATCTGCAACTCAATCAATGTTATACACAGCATTAATAAAAGAAGGGATAAGAACCATATGATCTTCTCAGTAGGTGCAGAAAAATCATTTGACAAACTACAGCATCCATTCTTAATAATAACCCTCAACAAAGTGGGGATAGAGGGAATATTTTAACATCATTAAGGCCATAGACAAAAGATGCACAGCTAATATCATCCTCAATGGGGAAAAACTGAGAGTTTTTCCTCCATGGCCAGGAACAAGACAGGGATGTCCACTCTCATCCTTATTATTTAACATAATACTGGAACTTCTAGCTTCAGCAATCAGACAACAAAAAGAAATAAAAGGCGTCCAAATGGGCAACGAAGAAGTAAAAATTTCACTATTCACAGATGACATGATATTCTATGCAGAAAACCCCAAAGACTCCACCAAAAAATTGCTAGAACTGATACATGAATTCAGTAAAGTCACAAGATATAAAGCAACATACGGAAATCTGTTGCATTTCTATACTCCAACAATGAAGCAGAAGAAAGAGAAATCAAGGAATCAATCATATTCACAATTGCACCAAAAACCATAAGATATCTAGAAATAAACCTAATCAAAGAGGTAAAATATCTGTACTCTGAAAACTACAGAACACTTATGAAAGAAATTGAAGAAGACACAAAGAAATGGAAAACCATTCCATGCTCATGGATTGGAAGAACAAATATTGTGAAAATGTCTATACTACCCAAAGCAATCGACACATTCAATGCAAACCCTATCGAAATAACACCAGGATTTTACACAGAGCTAGAACAATTCTAAAATTTGTATGAAACCAGAAAATACATCGAATAGCTAAACTCATGATGAAAAAGAATAGCAAAGTGGGAGGCATCACAATTCTGGACCTCAAGCTATATTACAAAGCTGTAGCCATCAAGACAGCAAGGTACTGGCACAAAAACAGACACATAGATCAATGGAACAGAACAGAGAACCCAGAAATTGACCTTCAACTCTATGGTCAACTAATCTTCAACAAAGCAGGAAAGAATCTTCAAAGGAAAAAAGACAGTCTCTTCACAGTCTCTTCAACAAATGGTGTAGAGAAAACTGAACAGCCACATGCAGAAGAATGAAACTGTACCATTTTCTTACACAGTGCACAAAAATTAATTCAAAGTGGATGAAAGACCTCAATGTAAGATAGAAAACCATCAAAATCCCATAGGAGAAAACAGGCAGCAACCTCTTTGACCTCAGCCACAGTAACTTCTTACTCAGCATGTCTCCTGAGGCAAAGGAAACAAAAGCAAAACTGAACTATTGGGACATCATCAAGATGAAAACTTCTGCAGAGCAAAGGAAACAATCAACAAAACTAAAAAGCAGTCCACAGAATGGGAGAAGATATTTGCAAATGACATCAGATAAAGGGCTATTATCCAAAATCTGTAAAGAACTTAGCAAATTCAATATCCCAAAAACAAAGAACCCATTAAGAAATAGGCAGAAGGAATGAATAAACTATTCCAAAGAAGACATACAGATGGCTAACAGACACATGAAAAGATGCTCTACATCATTCATCATCAGGGAAATAGAAATCAAAATCACAATGAGATACACCTGGCAGAATGGCTAAAATTAACAAGTCAGGAGACAAGAGATGTTGGCAAGGATGTGGAGAAAGGGGAACACTCTTGCACCATTGGTGGGAATGCAAAGCGGGATAGCCACTCTGGAAAACAATATGGAGGTGCCTCAAAAAATTAAAAATGGAACTACCTTATGACCCAGCAATTGCATTACTGGGCATTTATGCAAAGGATACAAACATGCTGATTCAAAGGGGGCCATGCACCCTGATGTTTATAGCAGCAGCATCAACAGTAGCCAAACTATGGAAAGAGCCCAAATGTCCATTGACTGATGAATGGATAAAGTTATGATATGTATACACAATGGAATATTACTTGGCTATCAAAAAGAATGAAATCTTACCATTTGCAACAACATGGATGGAACTAGAGTGTACTCTGCTAAACAAAATAAGTCAGCCAGAGAAAGACAAATATCATATGATTTCACTCATATCTGGAACTGAAGAAACAAAACAGATGAACAAAGGGGAAGAGAAAGAAAAATAAGATAAAAACAGAGAGGGAGACAATCCATAAGAGACTCTTAAATATAGAGAACAAACTGAGGGTTGCTGGAAGGAAAGTAGGCTAAACAGGTGATAGACATTAAGGAGGACACCTGTTGTGATGAGCAATAGGTGTTATATGTTAGTGATGAATCACTAAATTCACCTCCTGAAACCAAGACTGCACTATATGTTAACTACCTTGAATTTATAATAAATAAATAAATAAATAAATAAATAAATAAATAAATAAATAAATAAATAAATAAATAAATAAATAAATAATTACTGTGGGTATATAATAAGGGAGGACCCTGTCCTATAGATAACGATTGAACAATTCTGAAATTTTATAATTTACATATAGAACAAGTGAGATTTGAAAAAAAAAGAATTCTGCTAAATGGACTCTGCTTGTGCTCTATCAGTCAAACAACAAAGCCTGGATGACAGCACATCTGCTTATCACACAGTTTACTAAGTATTTTAAGTCCACCCTTGAGACCTACCACTCAGAAAAAAGATTCCTTTCAAAATACTACTGCTCATAGACTATATAGCTGGTCATCCAAGAACTCTGGTGGAGATGTACAATGAGATTAATATTGTTTTCATGCCTTCTGGACACAACATCCACTTATATGCACTGGGAAACCAAAAGAACGCATTTGACTCGCTTTATTGAAATGTTTGATTTCTTGCAGTGGTCTGGTACTGAACTTGAAATATCTCTGAGGTAGGCTTGTACATATCGCAACCAAGATATTGACATTGATACAACCTACAGATCTCCTTCAAATTTTCCCAGTTTTATTGTACTCACTCATTTGCATCTGTATGTGTGTGGAGCCTTACACAATTTTATCATTTGTACAAGTTGGAGTATCCACCATCATGGTCAAGACACAGAATATCACCCTCACCACAAGAATCCCTCAAGCCATCCCTATAAACACACCCACCTCACTCCCTCACCCCTCCAACCCTATCCAGTTCCTGACCTTTGGCAACGACTAATCTGTTCTCTCTCTCTTTTTTTTTTTCTACTTCAAGAATGTTATATAAATGGAATCATCACGTACGTTACCTTGGGGGATTGCATTTTCCTTAATCATAATTCTCTGGAGAGTTGCCATTGACATTGATAGTTTGCTCCTTTTTATTGTTGACTAATATTCCATGGGATAGATGTACCACAGTGAAACCATTCATCTTTTGAAGGACATCTGGCTGTTTCCAGTTCAGGGCTATTACAAATCAAAATTCTACTAACATTCGTGTTTTGTGTGAACATAAGTTTTCATCCCTCTGGGACAAATCCCAGGAATGCAATTGCTAAGTCATAAGTAATTGCATGTTTAGTTTTATAAGAAAGTGCCAAGTTGTGTTCCAAAGAGGCTGTACTGTTTTACTCAAGCAATTTTAAAAAGAAAGATATGAATTCATATTTTCTGGGCTCTTCCTTATCTCAGAAGATCTCTCTGTTGCCTTCACACATATGATAAATTGGCTAGGAACATATACTTGTTTCACAATAACTTTTCCTTAAAGTTCTATAGAATTTGTTCCAACATCTTCTAATAATCTATGTTTCAGAGAAATCTGTGACTAGCTCAATTTTTGTTTCTCTACAAGCAGCCGGTTTGTTGTGTTTATTTACTTTATATGATGCTTCCTTCCTCTTTGCTTTAAAAAAACCCACAGGTATATAAAAATGGGTCTTTCCAATGATATTACCTGTCATATTGTATTTTCTAGATCTATTTTTAGACCTTTGGTTTAGCAGAAAGACCTTCTCCATTGTTGTGGATCACTGAGTGTGCTGTTCCCATTTTGTCTACACCGTCATAATTTCTCCTAGTCGTTCTTTCTTTTGGCGTTCCGAGAGAGCATCTGAGGCTCTTCTGCTGCGACAATGGTTCACTTCTCCACAGTGTCAATCCAGCTTTTGAGCACCTCCCACCGGATTTAAATTCTATCCTGCAATTTGGATTCTATTTCAAACCTTCCATATCACATATAACTTCTTTTCATATTGTTCCTGTGTCTTAACCTCAGAGAATCCTCACATTAGTTCTCTCTGTACCTGCTTCAAGGGGTGATAGCGTCTCACGTTCAGTTGAAGTTACTGAGAATGCTTTTTTCTCCCTGCTTCTTTTAATAAGTCACTTTCATAGACATGTTTCCCCCTGAATTTGCAGAATGATGTTGTTTTGCCTCATGCTGCCGTATTTAAAATTTCCTTGTAATTGAAGTAAAATTCACATGATCCAAAATTTACCATCTTAACTACTTTAAAGTATACAATCCAGGGGCTTTTTAGTACATTCACAGTGTTGCACAACCATTCCCCGTCTGGTTCCAGCACATTTTCAACACCCCAAAAGGAAACTCTACACCTATGAAGTAATAACTTCCCACTCCCCTCCACCCCCAAGTCCCCGGACACCTCTAATCTATCTTCTGTCTCCATGGATTTACTACCTCCGGATATATCACATAAACAGCATCATGCAAATCATGGCTTTTTGTGGCTGGATTCTTTTACTTAGCATAATGTTTTGCAGTATTTGTTCATGTTAAATTTTCAGGTTTGATCATTATTCTCACCTACACAGACCAAACTGGCCACCATGCTTGCCAAGAGATAGCGTGGCTGAGTTGCCACGGCGATATTTGTGTAGTGGTTGGGATAAGCCCTTTCTCTGCTCCTCAGCAGGAGAGCTCGGAGATGTGCCAAGATCTTATCCCAGTTCCCGGTGTCTGCTGGCTTTCATCTAGTGTTTCTGCCAGGATCACTCGGAATCATCTCTCCCCTCCACTGGCTAATTGAAAAACCTGAATTATTTTCAGAAAAGTAGTTTCTTTGACCAGTTTAAATAAATGTCTGATAATAATAGCTTTGAAAATTGGCACCTTCTGGAAAGCTAGAGAACATAAAGAAATGTTTCNCCCAGTTCCCGGTGTCTGCTGGCTTTCATCTAGTGTTTCTGCCAGGATCACTCGGAATCATCTCTCCCCTCCACTGGCTAATTGAAAAACCTGAATTATTTTCAGAAAAGTAGTTTCTTTAACCAGTTTAAATAAATGTCTGATAATAATAGGTTTGAAAATTGGCACCTTCTGGAAAGCTAGAGAGCATAAAGAAATGTTTTGAAAGAACAAGAATTCTGTGTTGGAGATAGTTTATGTAGTTGGAAGGCAGAATAGCACCATACTCAAGAACTAAGGTTCAGAAATCTGGCAGTTCTGTCACTTACGGGCAGACTACAAACAAGGTCCATAACTGGTCCATACCTAGGTGGAGGGAAATAGTAATACATACTTCACTTGTCATTTGGGGATTAAATGAGCTAACACATTTAGCACATAGACCTAAAGGGAAAAAATAGACTGACGACTGTTAAATTAAAAAAAAGAAGAAAGTGGTTTATAATTATTAACCTTAGGCTTGCATTCTCAATCAAATCATAAGACAAATTATTATCTAAGTCCCATATTTTCCGTCAATTCAGACAGCCCATGATTTTTTCAGATTTCTTGTGCCTTTTGTGTTCAACATACAAAAGAAGAGGGTAATAATTCAACTTCTCTGATTTTTGTCTTCTAATCACAAAGTTTGGTCCTGATCTTCCTTTCCCTACTCCCAGAAATATCCTTATCCAATAGCATCTGCATTTTTTGGCAACTTGTAATCTCGCTACACTTTCAACTAAGATACCACTATGCTTGGTGGAGGTGAATCAGGCAATGTGTCCTCAGTCAGGGACCCTCTCTGCCTGGTCCAACTCTACCCACCTTCCCAGAAGAGACAGAGCAATTACATCACCGTTTGGAGGGTTGAGGGCCTGGGTTCCTAGGGTGCAGCCAAGGGGAAGGATATCTCTTCTAAAGGATCCGTTCCTAAAGTCTCTTCCAGCTCTACCCTTCCATGAATCAAAGTGAATCTTTTTCTTCTTCGTTTTGGCCAGAACTCTCCACTTCTATGACTGCAGGAAAGGACATGTTGTCGACTCTTATTTATTCCTCAGTTTTGACACAGTCGTATTTGGGCAAGGACATGAGCATATATTTCTGTAAAGGAAGATTATTTTCCAGGAGAAAGGTTGACAATACTTGGAAACCTAAGGCCTTCTAAAAAGATCTATGTCTGGGGAAGCACATCAGGGAAGACAGATTCAGAGAGGAGCCACGCTGCAGAGAATTGGAGATGAAAAGGTCACAGAGGCCTTTGGGTTTTGCACATTAGGAAGGAGCCACTTACCTACCTCACTAGATAAAAGATTTCCAATGCCTTCAAGAAAAGTGACTGGGAAGGGATGTTTCTGCCTATTTGAGGTTTTCAGAGCTAAAAATAGCAAAGATTTTTAAAATGTTGTATGTGTGAGACAAGTACTGTACAGTGATATCATCCTGGCCAAGGATCATATCCCATTTTGAGCCTAGTGGGCTGACTCTCTTGGCTCACATTTTACAAATGGTTGGGGCTCTGAGCTGTGTGTGCCTTAATTACTCTCTCTATCAAAGTATCTAATTCAGAAAATCATACAGATAATTAAATAATGCAGTTACCCCTCACCCCCAAAGAATGCAACCGTTCAGACCCCATATTATAAGGGAAAGATCACTGAATAGAGAGCCCTAGAATCAGATGCAGCTTTGTTTTCATTAAGCATTTGCTTTTCCCATATTATGTAAGCTCTCCGAGTCCTGGTACATGCGCCACTTCCTGGTACATGCGCCAGCATCAATGAGTATTAGTCAATGGTATGAAAGGAGGATGGAAGGAAGGAAGGAAGGA
>LNAC01000785.1:619296-630861 GCA_002007465.1 Ailurus styani | reverse complement strand
GGAGGGAGAGAAGGAGGGGAGAGCAGGGAGGGGGACAAGGAGTGGGGAGGAGGGGGTAGAAGGAGGACTGGGAGGGGGAGGAGGGGGGGGGAAGAACCTATTCACCTAGATTTCGACATTTCACTAAAAGGTTATCCAGGAGTGAGAATAAAATAAAGCCATCTTCGGTCATTCAAAAACTAAAACAATATTACCAATGGACTCTTCCTGAAAGAAATACCAAAGGATGAGATTTGGCAAGAAGAAAAATCAACTGCAAGGACTGAATGTGATGCGAGAAGCAATCATAGGCAAAACTAACGGGAGAATACAGCTGCGAGTTGATTAATTATTCACTAAAAGTGTAACAACGATATGAATAAGACTCAATTTTGGACGATCCAAAAGGGAGACTAGCGGGAAGAATTTGAGAAAGTGTTTCAGGAAACTAAAATATTTGGTTTTCATTGGGGAAAACCACAGATACTGACTTATCTCCTATTTCATGAGAACATAAAGTGAAATGTTTGTGGTAAAAACTGGAAGATAACTACTGAAAGTAGAAATGCCAGCAACAGCTCAGGAATAAGCAGGATGAGAAAAGTGAACACATTTCATTGGTCACAAAACGTAGGGAGAGAACAGAAACAAGGGGTGGGGTGGGGGGAACCATGAATGAAAGGTGTAAAATAAGAGGGTAGAAATAAGCCTGGACTTATCAATAATCATGATGGACATAAATGAACTGAATTCATCCATCCAATGATGCTACTTGGTTGGACAGGCACAGATACATGTTTCTGTGCTACATGAACACACTAAAAATAAATGAGCAAGAATCTAAGTATCTGTACCAGCATTAGACAAAATTAAGATGAGAAACTCTAAGGCAGAGAGAGACACGCTACGAAGTTCTCCTAGGAGGACCAATCATCGTGAATCTGAATGCACCTAAAAACAGTGTCCCAGTTATGAAAAACTGTGTATCTTTGTTCCTTTGACTTTTCAAAGAATCATAAAGATCTTGGCGGCTTTTTAAATTCCGGTCACTACATACAGCAGATGCTGTAAAATTTCTGGTTGGGTTAGAGAGGGGTGATTTTGTCTCACATATCAGGATATTTTTCTGTTGTAATAACACAACGACAGCAACAAAAGAAAATAATGGAATAAAGTTAGTTTAAAACGTTATTGTTAGCTCACCTAACTAGAAACCTGGAGAAAAAAAATTCCAGAATTGATTAATCCAGCAACCGAACAGAGTCCGAGTTCCAGGTCAGTTTCACTCTGACTGCCTTGGCTTCCTCCTCATGGTTCCAAGTATTGCCAAACCTTCCAGAGCTACTTCCTTAGTCACGGAGGTCCATAAGTGGGAAAGAAAGCAGGAAGGGCCCTGTCTCAGAAACCTTATTAGCAGACTTCCCAATGTGTCCACTGGCCAGCCAGGGGTCCCGTGACTACTCCCAAACCCATCTACTGGCAAAGGGCAAAGGGCTCATAAATGGCAGTTTTGGTTCAAACCCTGGCATGGGGAAGGGGCCCGCAGATACCCCTAACAAATGCCATTCTTTCAGCAAGGAAGCAGGGTAGTAACTTTTGCAAAGGCACCTGAAAGTCTGCTAGCCCCTGGGAGAGGATTGTTACTGAAGGTTTGTCCTTTGCTTGTTTCCTGCTGCCCTAAGACAACAAATCTGCATCTCACAGCCTCCCGTTCATTTTCCCATTCTCCTTAACATTCTTAATCTACTAGGCAGGAAGATAAATACACCTGAAATATACACTATGAATAACTGAAAAGTTATGTTAGGAATGATTCTTCAGAATTCTTAGGAAGTGGGTTTAGCAAGCAAGTGGTACTTGGGCAGATAAATGAGGACTCCTGCCCATGTATAAGTTTGTTTAAAGTAATTAATAAAAATGATACATTGGCATTATTTATAAGTCATGCTTTAAAGTAACTCTTAAACACCCAGAACCACTGAGAGATTCTGCCTCAGAAATTATGTGACTCACCCAGTGTCTAGTTAGCAATAAATATTGTACCTCGAGGTGCCAGAATCAACCCAGATTACAAGTCACTTTACACTTCACTCATCCTTGGTCAAAAATCTTTTCCTGGCTCGTCATTACCCCAGACACACAATCCAAACCCCTAAGCAGGGCACATATGACTAGACTTTGTCTTTTCCTCTAGTCTGTGACTTACTCACTGAACACTAATGCCCTAAGGACAATATGAAATACATAGGGCAGCTGAGGGAATATTTACTTCTTTATTTCTTGTCTAACTCCTCCCACGCGTGAAGCTTCATGAGATTAGGACTTTGCCTCTTTGCTCTTCGTAACATGTTTCATTTCTACATTTGTATGTGCTTTTACACACACATATGTCATGCACATAAGCTTTTTAAACATATTATGTCCTTCATACATGGACATGCTATGGACCAGGTTAGTATGCCAAGCATTGGAGATTCAGGAGTAGCCAGTCAATCCTTGAGACTGGATGAGTGGATGATGGGAGGTAGCCATCTTGGAAGCCTGGGAGTTACCTCGCTTACCAGACTGAATGCAGTGAGTAACAACACCAACTGCCCAGGTTCTCAGACCAAAAATCCAAGATTGCTCCTTTTCTCCACTCTGTCCCTCTGCCTGCACCCTTTCCGTCAGGAAGTCCTCTTGTCTCTACCTGCAAAATGCATCCCTAATCTCTTCTTTGTCTCTATTTTCACTTCCATTTCACTCTGGTGCAAGCCAACATAGTCTTTCATTGGGCTGTCCTTCTTGTTGTACCAACTCTCGTTTTTGTCCCCTGTCTCCCATTCTCCACATGGTACTTAAACTTCTAAAATGTAATCGAACCCACATTACTGGTTTTTCAAAATTACATAATAGAGGGAGTAAACATTCTCGCCGCCTTGTTCATCAAAACTTTATCCACTAGAGGTAATTACTTAGGGCATGCTCTTCTTAACATGTTTCATTTCCACATTTGTGTATGCTTTTACACACACACACATGTCATGCACGTAAGCTTTTTTTTTTTTAAGATGTTATTTATTTATTTGACAGAGGGAGAGAGAGATCACAAGTAGGCAGAGAGGCAGGCAGAGGGAGAGCAGGAAGTAGGCTCCCTGCTGAGAAGAGAGCCCGATGCGGCTCGATCCCAGGACCCTGAGATCATGACCTGAGCCGAAGGCAGAGGCTTAACCCACTGATCCACCCAGGCTCCCCTGCACATAAGCTTTTTAAAAATATTATGTCCTTCATACACNATTCACAGACCTGTACCCCTTGGGCAAATAATAAAAATAAAATTAAAAAAAAAAAAAAATATTATGTCCTTCATACATGNGGACATACTATGGACATCTTTCCACTATCATCTTGATGGTGAATGAATAAAATAATGAATAGTTTCATAAATTACTTTTGTTTAAATGAAGCACAGTATGTGCAAGGAACAGTGGGAATTTCCACAGATTTATGAGCATCTGTGGAAACACAACTTGATTCTGCTGGTGGGATTATTTGCAGAAAACATGAAATAGTGAGCAGGTGCTCACCATATATGTCATTCCCCACACTTTAGAAATTATCATACTCTAGATATTTTGTAGCCCATATGATTCACTACATAATCGAAATCTACCATTTTACTCCTTATTCTAGTACCTATAATGCTCTTCCTGATAAATATTTTTGTTTAGAAGATACAGGACATTTGGAGTCAACATTTTCTCATGATAAATTTCCTAGTTATTTTGTATACGTACAGAGAGAAAGCATGGATCCGAAAAGCTGCAATATCACAGGTGTACGATGCTGTCCACACTAAGTCATTTTGCCTGAATATGGAAAAAAGTGATGAGGAAAAGATAAGGACTACGGACGATTTAACAAAGATTAAATTCTTGTTAATTGAGTCCAAGCTACTTTGAGTCAAAAGCCCAGGGGAAAACACCATATACGTTATTGATCAAATCCTAAATGCTTTCCTTCATCAGAAAATCCAGATTGGAGAAAAAGGTAGGACCATCTATGGTTTTTCAAAAAGGCATCATCCCAAACTTTAACCACTTGCATGAGGGGCCACAAATAGTTTTCTATCCTATAGGAATCCCTACAAATGCAAACAGCATGCATTTACTGGTAAGTAATAATAAATGAAAAAAACTAACAATAGTGAGCTTACTATGTGTCAGGCACTATACCAGGGCTTTCCAGAAGTTACATCATTTGATCTTAACAACAACCCAAGAATAAATTACAACTATTATCATCTTCGTTCAACAGATCATAAAACTGAGTGAAGATTAGAGCTCAAGTCTAATCAGAACTAGCCACATTCTTAACCACTTCCCTATAAAATACCACAAAATCGTGAAGTTATGGTTCTAAGCCCTAAAGATAATGCTACCATTTATTTATGAAGGAAAGTACCCCATTAGATGTTTATATTTGTTGAATGTCAAAGTGCAGTAGACAGCCCCATGAATTGCCTTCTTTATTCTACTCTGCAGATACAAAAATAGTAGCATTTATTTATAAGAATAACATCACAATAGTCAAAGCTTAGATTGAGTTGAAAATTTGAGATCATGCTAAAGACAACAAAAAGGTTCTTTTAGTTAAGCTTGGAACAAGATGATAGACAAGTTGAGAATAATCTGACTGCTTAGAGAAGCTGTAATATTAACAGACAACCAAGTTGGTGGATATCTCCCACTGGTCCAGATCTCCAGCCCAGAGATGTACAGCATAAAAGAGTAAACAACAAAATGGTTCATATATGCTTAGCTTCATTGTGAACAATAATACAGACTAAAACAATAAGCACAATATTCATGCAGCAAACAGGAAGAAGAGTTATGGCGACACCGTGATCATAAGAAGGAAAACAAAGAAGGCATTCTCAAAAAATTAAAAATAGAATTACTATATGAACCAGTAATTCCACTTCTGGGTATTTATAAAAAAACAAAACAAAAAAACAAAAAAAACCCCCACTAATTTGAAAAAATATATGCACCCCCATGTTGATTGCAGCATTAATTACAATAGTCAAAATATGGAAGCAACCCAAGTGACCAACAGTAGATGAATGAATAAAGAAGATATGATGTGTGTGTATATATATATATGTACACAATGGAATATTAGCCATAAGAAAGACTGAAATCTTGCCATTTCCAACCACATGGATGGATCTATAGGGTAAAATGCTGAGTGAAATAAGTCAGAGAAAGACAAATACCATAGGATTTCACTCACATGAGGAAACTAAGAAACAAAACAAATGAACAAACAAAAAGAAAACACAAACAAAAAACAAGACTCTTAAGTACAGAGAACAAGCTGATGGTTGCCAGACGGTAGGTGGGTAGGGTAAATAGATAAAGGAGATTAAGAGTATACTTCTTGTAATGAGCTCTGAGTAATGTATAGAATTGGTCCATCATTATATTGTGCACTTGAAACTAATGTAACACTGTTAATTGTACTTCAATAAAGAGAGATAAAAATAAGAAGGCATTCAAATACACTTTGAAGGTAATACAAGTAATTCATGAAAGACAACAGATTCTGGATTCAAAAATATGAAAATATAATCAATATTAAGAGGTTTAGATATATGTGTATCTACACTCCTTTCATTAACACATTGAATAATAAAAAGACAAAATTGAATTGGACCACGGTATATGGACCAGAGCTAAGTGCCAGCAAAATGTCCTTAAAATGCTGAAATCTTACAGGTAGTATGTGTATCATGTTCAGATCAATACATAAAATAGTGGCACCTGGGTATCATACCTATTTATATTCATTCAACAATTGACGTGAGTGTGTAAAATACACAGAGATATTCAAGACAGACACATTTCCTGACCTTACAAAGCTTGCAGTCTAGTTAGAGAGATACATATTAAAGAAATACTGATTAATTTATTTATAATCAAGACTGTAAAGGAAAATCACAGGGTGCCAAGACAAAGACCTCACAAGCAAACTACAGATAAATATTCCTCATGGACAGAGACACAAAACTCTTAACAAAATGTAAACAGACTAAATCCAACAACATGTAAAAAGAATTATACACCATGACCAAGTGGGTTTTATCTTAATAATATAAGGTTGGCTTAAAATCCAAAAAAGCAGTAGATGTAATGCACCATAAGAATAAAATCAATGACAAAAAATGACATAATCATTTCAGTAGATATAGATAAATCACTTGGCAAACTGAACATTCATTCACAATAAAACAACAACACACTAGGAATAGAAGGTAATTTCCACAATCTGATCGAGAGAGTCTATGAAACACTCATATCTAACATCACTCTTAACAGTAAAGTGCCTAATGCTTTCCTCCTGATACCAGCGACCTGCTTTCACCACTTTTAGTCAACATTATGTTAGAGATTCAGCCAATGCAATAAGGGAAGGGAAAAAAAGGAAGAAAAGAAATTAAAGGCATCTAGATTGAAGAAGTTATATGGCCTTTATTCACAAATGATAAAATACTCTAAGTAGAAAATCCCAAAGCCACAAGAATTAATAAACTACTCTAATGAGGTTGCAGAATGCAGGATCACCAGATCAATTTAGAAAAGTCAACTGAAATATATAGAAATATAGAAACAACATTTATATTTAGTAGCAAATCTATATTTACTGCATATATTTATAAATACACAGAAATAGTATTTCTATTTATTAGCAAAGAAAACTCTGAAAACAAAATTAACAAAGTGCAATTCATAACAGTGTCAAGAAGAATAAAATATTTAGGAATAGATTTAACAAATAATATGGAAGGCTTTTACACTTAAAACAAAAGACTGCAGAGAAGAACTGAGATCTAAATAAATAGAGAAAGATTTCATGTTCATGGATTGGAAGACTTAAGATTAGAAATATAGCAGTTTTGGGGTGCCTGGGTGGCTCAGTCAGTTAAGTGACACTTGGTTTCAGCTCAGGTCATGATCTCAGGGTCCTGAGATTGAGCCCCATGTCTCTCCCTCTACCCTTCTCCCCCCTAAATAATTTAATGTAATTTAATTTAAAAACACACACACCCAAAAAGACAGCAGTTTTGAATAATTGAAATCAAATTGAAATCAATCCTTACTAAAATCCCCAGAAGCAACTTTTTTTTAAGCAATTGACAAGCTAATTCTAAAATGTATATGAAAAACAAAGGACCCAGAATGGTAAAACAATTTTGGGGAGGGAGAACAAATTTGGAAGTCATTCACTAGCAAATATCAAAACTTACTATAAAGCCACAATAATCAAGACACTATAGACAAAAGGATAGGCATATATCAGTGGAATAGACTTGAGAGCCCAGAAATAGATTCATCCATTTCTGGTCCCTCAGTGCTCAACAAAGGTGCCAAGACACTTCCAAAGGGAGAGGGTAGTCTTGTCAGCAATTTCTGTTGCAGTTATTGGATATCCATGCACACGAGGATGGACTTGGACCCTCATGTCACACTATGCATAAAAATTAACCCAAACCATGGCTTAGTCTATTCAATGCCTGACTCTTGATTTCAGCTCAGGTCATGATCTCAGGGTTGTGGGATCCAGCCCCATACCCAGCTACACACTCAATGAGGAGTCTGCTCGGATTCTCTCCCTCTCTCTCTGCCCCTCACCACCTCAAATAAATAAATAAATCTTTAAAAATACAAAAAGTTGGGTGCCTGGGTGGCTCAGTGGGTTAAGCCTCTGCCTTCGGCTCAGGTCATGATCTCAGGGTCCTGGGATCAAGGCCCGCATCGGGCTTTCTGCTCTGCGGGGAGCCTACTTCCCCCCTCTCCCTCTGCCTGCTTCTCTGCCTACTTGTGATCTCTCTCTCTCTCTCTGTCAGATAAATAAATAAAATCTTTTAAAAAAATACAAAAAGTAACCCAAAGCAGATTATAAACCTAAATCAAACAGGCAAAATTATAGAACATCTAGGAGAAATTATAAGAGAAAAATCTTCAAGACCTTGGGATGCACAAAGAGTTATTAAGACACCAAAACATGATTCATAAAAGAAAAAAAACTGATAAATTGGATTTCATCAAAATTAAAAATTTTGTGCTCCAAAAGATAGAAAAAACAAGGTGAACCACACTTTAGGAGAAAATATTTGTAAACCACATATCTCAAAAATGGCTTGTATCTATAATATATAAAGCACTCATAACTCATTTAGACAACTAATTCATTAAAAAAAGTAAAATATTTTAGTAGAAATTTCACTAAAGAAGAGATATAAATGGCTAATATGCACATGAAAAGAAGCTCAGTCATTGTTCATCACGGAAATACAAATTAAAATCACATTGGGATATCATTCCACACTCACTATTTAAAAAGCCAGCATCAAGGGTACTTTGGTGGTTCAGTCGTTAAGTGTCTGCCTTCTGCTAAGGTCATGATACCAGGGTCCTGGGATGGAGCCCCGCATTGGGCTCCCTGCTCTGCAGGAAAGCCTGCTTCTCCCTCTCCCACTGCCCCTGCTGCTGTTCCCTCTCTTTGTCTGTCTTTGTCAAATAAATAAAATCTTTTTTTTAATTAAATAAATAAAAATAAAAAGCCAGCGTCAGGTATTGGTGGAAGTGTGGAGAAACTGGAATCCCCATACATTGCTGTTTATAATATAAAATGCTATGGGCACTTTGGAGAAGACTTCATCAGTTTCTTAAAAAAGGAAATGTAACTTACCCTATACCCTGCAATTTCTCTTCTAGAAATATATTGCAAAGAAAAAAAATGTACATCTTCATGGAGATATGTGCATGAATATTCAAAACAGCATTATTCATCTTAGCCAAAAATAGAAAACAAGTCAAATGTCCATCAACTGATGAATGGATAGGCACACTGTGGGCATCCACACAATGGAATACTATTCAGCAATGAAAAAGGATAAATAAGCTTCAGTATAAGTGAACCTCAAAAACATTATATCCAGGAAATGAATCCAGATATTAAGAAGTACATATTAAGTAAGTCTATTTTTCTAAGATTTTATTTATTTGTTTGTTTGTTTGTTTGTTTGAGAGAAAGAGAGCAAGAGAGCACAAACAGGAAGGAGAAGGAGAAACAGCCTCCCCATGAGCAGGGAACCTGATGTGGGGCTTGAACCCAGGACCTCAAGAATATGAGCTTAGCCGAAGACAGATGCTTAAATGACTGAGCCCCCCCGCCAAGGCATCCCTATGTGATTCTATTTGTATGAAATGTCCCCAAAAGCCAAACTTAGACAAAAATCAACTTGTTCATCTCTAAAGCTGGAGGGAGGAGCAGGGATGGATGGCAAGTGGGCATGAGGGGTTTTTCTGAGATGACAAAAATATTCTAACTGATGAGTGATGGTTGTACAGCCATTACTTTACTAAAAAGTATTGGATTCTATACCTACAATGCACATACAATGCTATGGCATGCAAATTACATCTTAATAAACTTGCTTATAAGAATAACAAGGCTGAGTGCCTTGAAAGAGCATAGCAAGGTGACAAAATTAGACTGTGAGGGTCAGGGAAACGTCTTTAAGGAAAAGACATTGAATTTTTTTTATTAACATATAATGTATTATTTGCCCCAGGGGTACAGGTCTGTGAATCATCAGTCTTACGCAACTCACAGCACTCACCATAGTACGTACCCTCCCCAATGTCCATAATCCAGCCACCTTATCCACCCCCCCCACCTCCAGCAACCCTCAGTTTGCTTCCTGAGATTAAGAGTCTATAAGATTTGTCTCTCTCCCGGATCCCATCTTGTTTCATTTTTTTCCCTTCCTTCCCCCACAACCTGCCACTCTGCCTCTCAAATTCATCATATCAGAGAGATCCTATGATAATTGTCTTTCTCTAATTGGCTTTTTTCGCTTAGCATAATACCATCCAGTTCCACCCACATCATTGCAAATGGCAAGATTCTGGGTTTTTTGATGGCTGCATTGTGTTCCATTGTGTGTGTGTGTGTGTGTGTGTGTGTGTCTATGTATGTATGTATATATACACACATACATACACACCACATCTTCTTTACCCATTTATCTGTTGCTGGACATCTAGGCTCTTTCCATAGATTGGCTATTGTGGAAATTTCTGCTATAAACATTCAGATGCACGTGCCCCTTCAGATCACTACATTTGTATCTTTAGGGTAAATACCCAGTAGTGCAATTGCTTGTCATAGGGTAGTTCTCTTTCAGTTTTTTGAGGAACCTCCATACTGTTTTCCAGAGTGGCTGCACCAGCTTGCATTCCCACCAACGATATAGGAGGGTTCCCCTTTCTCCACATCCTCACCAACACTTGTTTCCTGACTGGTTAATTTTAGCCATTCTGATGGTGAGAGGACATATCTCATTATGGTTTTGATTTGTATTCCCCTGATGCCAAGTGATGTTGAACACTTTTCCATCTGTCTTTTGGATGTCTTCTTTGGAGAAATGTCTGTTCATGTCTTCTGCCTATTTCGTGATTGGATTATTTGTTCTTTGGGTATTGAGTTTGATAAATTCTTTATGAATTTGGATACAAGTCCTTTATCTGATATGTCATTTGCAAATATTTCCTCCCATTCGGTCAGTTGTCTTTTGATTTTGTTGACTGTTTCCTTTGCTGTGCAAAAGCTTTTGATCTTGATGAAGTCCCAATAGTTAATTTTTGCCCTTGCTTCCCTTGGTTTGGCGATGTTTCTAGGAAGAAGTTGCTGTGACTGAGATTGAAGAGGTTGCTGCCTCTGTTCCCCTCAAGGATTTTGATGGATTCCTGTCTCACATTGAGGTCTTTCATCCATGTTGAGTCTATTTTGTGTGTGGTGTAAGGAAATGGTCCAGTTTAATTCTTCCACATGTGGCTGTCCAATTTTCCCAACACCATTTGTTGAAGAGATTGTCTTTTTTCCCATGGGACATTCTTTCCTGCTTTGTCGAAGATAAGTTGGCCATAGAGTTGAGGGTCTATTTCTGGGCTGTCTATTCTGTTCCACTGATCTATGTGTCTGTTTTCGTGCCAGTACCATACTGTACTTAAAGTCTGCAATTGTGATGCCACCAACTTTGGTTTTGTTTTTCAATATTCTTCTGGCTATTCAGGGTCTTTTCTGGTTCCATATAAATTTTAAGATTATTTGTATCATTTCTTTGAAAAAAAAGTGTATGGTATTTTGATAGGGATTGCATTAAATGTGTAGATTGCTCTAGGTAGCATAGACATTTTCAAAACATTGGTTCTTCCAATCCATGAGCATGGAATGTTTTTCCAATTCTTTGTGTCTTCCTCAATTTTTTTTCATGAGTACTTTGCAGTTTTCTGTATACAAATTCTTTGCCTCTTTGGTTAGGTTTATTCCTAGGTATCTTATGGTTTGGGATACAATTATAAATGGGATCAATTCCTTAATTTCTCTTTCTTCTGTCTTATTGTTTGTGTATAGAAATGCAACTGATTTCTGTGCACTAATTTTATATGCTGACAATTTACTGAATTCCTGTATGAGTTCTAGCAGTTCTGGAGGGGAGGCTTTATGGTTTTCCACATAAAGTATCATATCACCTGC
>LNAC01000785.1:591680-619161 GCA_002007465.1 Ailurus styani | reverse complement strand
CGAAAAAAAAAAAAAAAAAATTTTAAAAAAAAAAAAAAAAAAAAAAAAAAAAAAAAAAAAAGTATCATATCACCTGCAAAGACTGAGAGTTTGACTTCCTCTTTGCTGATTTGGATGCCTTTTATTTTTGTTGTTGTTGTTGTTGTTGTTGTTGTCTGATTGCTGAGGCTAGGACTTCTAGTACTATGTCGAATAGCAGTGGTGATAGTGGACAACTCTGCCATGTTCCTGACCTTAGAGGAAAAGCTTTTAGTTTTTCCCCATTGAGAATGATATTTGATGTGGGTTTTTCATAGATGGCTTTGATGATATTGAGGTATGTACCCTCTATCCCTACACTGTGAAGAGGTTTGATCAAGAAAGGATGCTGTACTTTGTCAGATGGTTTTTCAGCATCTATTGAGAGTATCATATGGTTCTTATTCTTTCTTTTATTAATGTATTGTATTACGTTGATTGATTTGCAGATGTTGAACCAAACTTGCAGCTCAGGAATAAATCCCACTTGGTCGTGGTGAATAATCCTTTTAATCCTATTGGCTAGTACTTTAGTGACAATTTTTGCATCCATTGTTCATCAAGGATATTGGTCTGTAATTCTCCTTTTTGAGGGGGTCTTTGCCTGGTTTGGGGATCAAGGTAATGCTGGCTTCATAAAATGAGTTTGGAAGTTTTCCTTCCAATTCTATTTTTTGGAACAGTTTCAGGAGACTAGGTATTAATTCTTTAAATGTTTGGTAGAATTCCCCTGGAAAGCTGTCTGGCCCTGGGCTCTTTTTTGTTGGGAGACTTTTGATTACTGCTTCAATCTCCTTACTGGTTATGCATCTGTCCTAGTTTTCTATTTCTTCCTGGTTCAGTTTTGGTAGTTTATATGTCTCTAGGAATGCATCGATGTCTTCCAGATTGTCAAATTTGCTGGTGTAGAGTTGCTCATAATATGTTCTTATAATTGTTTGTATTTCTTTGGTGTTGGTTGTGATCTCTCCTCTTTCATTCATGATTTTATTAATTTACATCCTTTCTCTTTTCTTTTGGATAAATCTGGCCAGGGTTTATCAATCTTGTTAATTCATTAAGAACCAGCTCTTAGTTTCGTTGATCTGTTCTACTTTTCTTTTCATTTCTATTTCATTGATTTCTGCTCTGATCTTTATTATTTCTCTTCTCCTGCTGGGTTCAGGCTTTCTTTGCTGTTCTTTCTCCAGCTCCTTTAGGTGTACGGCTAGGTTGTGTACTTGAGACCTTTCTTGTTTCTTGTGAAAGGCTTGTATTGCTATATACTTTCCTCTCAGGACCGCCTTTGCTGTAACCCAAAGATTTTGAACAGTCGTGTTTTCATTTTCATTTGTTTCCATGAATTTTTAAAATTCTTCTTTAATTTCCTGGCTGACCCATTCATTCTTTAGTAAGATGGTCATTAGGCTTCATGTGTTTGAGTTCTTTCCAAGTTTCCATTTGTGATTGGGTTCTGGTAAAGCACTGTGGTCTGAAAATATGCAGGGAATGATCCCAATCTTTTGGTACTGTTTGAGACCTGATTTGTGACCCAGGATGTGATCTATTCTGGAGAATGTTCCATGTGCACTAGAGAAGAATGTGTATTCTGTTTCTTTGAGATGAAATGTTCTGAATATATCTGTGATGTCCAACTAGTCCAGTGTGTCATTTAAAGCCTTTATTTCCTTGTTGATCTTTTGCTTAGATGATCTGTCAATTTCAGTGAGAGGTGGTGTTAAAGTCCCCTACTATTATTGCATTATTGTTGGTGTGTTTCTTTGATTTTGTTGTTGATTGGTTTATATAAATGGCTGCTCCCATATTAGGGACATAGATATTTAAAATTGTGAGATCTTGTTGGACAGACCCTTTAAGTATGGTATAGTGTCCTTCCTCATCTCTTATTGTAGTCTTCGGCTTAAAATCTAATTTTTCTGATATAAGGATTGCCACCCCAGCTTTCTTTTGCTGTCCGTTGGCATGGTAAATTGTTTTCCACCCCCTTACTTTAAATCTGGAGGTGTCTTTGGGTCTAAAACGAGTCTCTTAAAGACAGCATACCAATGGGTCTTGTTTTTTTATCTGTTCTGATACCCTGTGTCTTTTGATTGGGGCATTTAGCCCATTTACATTCAGGGTAACTATTGAAAGATATGAATTTAGTGTCAGTGTTAGGTTTAGTGATTAGTGTCAATGTTAGCATTGCCTGTAGGGTGACTGTTACTGTATATTGTCTCTGTTCCTATCTGGTCTGTTACTTTTATACTCTCTCTTTGCTTAGAGGACCCCTTTCATGTTTCCTATAGGGCTGGTTTGGTGTTTACAATTTCTTTAATTTTTGTTTCTCCTGGGAGCTTTTTATTTCTCTTTCTATTTTCAGTGACAGCCTAGCTGGATATAGTATTCTTGGCTGCGTATTTTTCTCATTTAGTTCTCTGAATATATCAGGCTAGTCCTTTCTGGCCTGCCAGGTCTCTGTGGATAGGTCTGCTGCCAATCTGATATTTCTACCATTATACGTTACAGACCTCTTGTCCCGAGTTGTTTTCAGGGTTTTCTTTTTGTTACTGAGACTTGTAAGTTTCATTATTAGATGACAGGGTGTTGACCTGTTTTTATTGATTTTGAGGAGGGTTCTCTGTGCCTCCTGGATTTTGATACTTATTCCCTTCCCCAAATTAGAGAAATTCTCTGCTATAATTTGCTCCAATATACCTTTCTGCCCCCCTCTCTCTCTTCCTTCTTCTTCTGGGATCCCAGTTATTCTAATATTGTTTCATCTTTTGGTATCACTTATCTCTCGAATTTTCCCCTCATGGTCCAGTAGTTGCTTATCTCTCTTTTTCTCAGCTTCTTTATCTCCATCATTTTGTCTTCTAGAGCACTAATTCTCTCTTCTGCCTCATTTATCCTAGCAGTAAGAGCCTCCATTTTTTATTGCACCTCATTAATAGCTTTTTTATTTCAACTTGGTTAGATTTTAGTTCTTTTATTTCTCCAGAAAGGGATTTCATTTCTCCAGAAAGGTATTCTCTACTATCTTCTATTTTTTTTTCTAGCCCAGCTAGCATCTTGATAATTGTCATTCTGAACTCTGCTTCTGACATCTTACTAATATCCATGTTGATTAGATCCCTAGCCATTGGTACTGCCTCTTGTTCTTTTTTTTTTAAGGTGAGTTTTTCTGCCTTGTCATTTTATCTAGATAATAATAGATGAATGAGAGAACAAAATACTAAAAGGGTAGCAACTCCCTCCAGAAAAATATACACTAACCAAATCAGAAGAGACTTGAAACTAGGAGGAGAAAAAAAAGGAGAAAAGAAGGATATATATATATATATATATACACTTATATATATAATTAGACTGGTGAATAGAATAGAGCCACATACTAACTTGATTTTGGGTGTATTTGGGTCTGTTCGAAGAAACTGTCATCCAAAATTTTAAAGAAAGAAAAACATATGTATCAAAAATAAGGGTAAACATGATGAAGGGGTGGAATATGACTGTAAAGATGAAAATTTTAAAAGATCATAAAAAAGAAATTGATAAGATAAGAAGTTGGTTGAAAAAAGAGAGGAAAAAAAGGGGGGAAAAGGAGAGAATGTGATTAGGCTAGAGACTAGAACTAAGCCATATGCTAGATTTAGGGTATATTTTGATCTGTTAGAAGAAACTGTAACCTAAAATTTTAAAGAAAGAAAAAGTTTTATGTATACAAAAAATAAGGTTAAATACAATGAAGGGATAGAATATGACTATAACAATGAAAATTCTAAAAGATTTTTTTAAAAATATTGATAAAATAGTTTAAAAAGGTTAAAATAGGAATGAGGAAAAGTTTTAAAAAAACTAGAATAAGAAAAAAATATAATTAAAAAAATTTAACTGTGAAAGACAAAAAAATCATGGGGGAAAAGCCATGAATTCTATGTGCTGCATTCCCCTAGCTCTGGAGTTCTGCAGTTCTCATTCATTGGTAAACTTGGTCTTGGCAGGATGTTCTTGCTGATGTTCACCGGAGGGGTCTGTTGCAGTGATTCTCAAATGTCTTTGCCTGAGGCAGAATTGCACCACCCTCTCCAGGGGCCAGGTTAAGCAATCTGCTCAGTTTGGTTCGCTCTCAGGAGCTTTGGTTCCCTGAACGCTTTCCCTGCAGCTTTGGAGGACAGGAAAGAAGACAGCTGCCTCCCAGTTGCCGGCCCTGGAGGAGCCGAGAGCTTGCGGCTCCACTCCTCAGTGCACCCTCAGAGAAAAGCAGTCAATCCCTCCAGTGTCCCTGTTCTCCAGCCATTTTCCAAGCTCACCCAGCCTAGTGACTGAGCATTTCTATCTCTGGCACATGGCCCTACTTGGAGTCTCCAAACCCAGAAGGTTCCTGTAGCATGCTCCCACACTGCTCCTGACGGTGGAGGAAGGATCTGCACAGATCCCCAGATCTGCCACCTGTGGGGTCCCTGCTCAACGACCAGTGGCCTGACTGTGCCTCAGATCATGGTTTAAGTTAACCCCAACCTGAGAGCCCCCTCCTCGGCTCTGTCTCTGCAGTTGGCTTCCCTGCTCTGATAGCTGGGAGCTCTGCCACACTCAGACACCCCCCGTCTTTCTGTGACCCCCACGGGTCCTGAGACCACACTGTCCCTGTGAGGGCTCCACCCCCTCCTTAGCCTCTGGAGCTATGTCCCTTAGCGGAGCAGACTTCTAAAAGTTCTGATTTTGTGCTCCACTGCTCTACCGCTTGGCGGGAGCCGGCCCCTCCCCCATGGATATATCTTCCTGTATATCCCCTCAGATTCACTTCTCCGCACATCCTACCTTCCAGAAAGTAGTTGCTTTTCTGTTCCTAGAATTGCAGCTATTCTTCTCTTTGATTGCCTGTTGAGTTTGTTGGTGTTCAGAATGGTTTGATAACTATCTAGCTGAACTCCTGGGACCTGAAAATATTCAGGTCTCCTACTCCTCTGCCATCCTGCTCCGCCCCTCAAAATATTGAATTTTTGATTGGCAAGAGGACTAGGATTTTGCCCTGTAATGTGACAATGGGGTGAAGGGAGAGCAGAAAGCAGGGAAAAGCCTAAATTGTAACCTAGCCAGAAAGAATCACATGGACGAGGATCTTGAGTGTGAGAAGGAGACTGGGAGGCCATGAAGAAGACAAAGGATGTTAGTGCAGATGGATTGTAGCAAAGGGCGGAGACAGTTATCAAGCTATCAAGGATCCTTGTGTGACTACTTAGTGCTGTCTTTAGGGCTCAAAAGCTGTCCCTGACAGAAATGTAAACAGATGATGTTCGCTGGGCTCCAATAAACTTTATTTACAAAAATAAGTAGGGGGGCAGGATTTGGCCCTCAGGCTATAATTTGCTGCAGATAGATAATGGGTTAGAGAACAGGGCAAATCTGGAATTAAGGCAACCAGGTTAGAAGGCAAACAAAAATATAAGTGGGATCATGCAATATTTGTCTTTCTGGCTTATTTCACTTAGCATAATACCTTTCACTTTCATCCGTGTTGTTGCAAATAGCAGGATTTCTCTTCTCTTCTCTTCTCTTCTCTTCTCTTCTCTTCTCTTCTCTTCTCTCCTTTCTTTTCTTTTCCTTTCCTTTCCCTTTCTTTCTTTCTTTCTTTCTTTCTTTATTTCCTTCCTTCCTTCCTTCCTTCCTTCCTTCTTTTTTTTTCTTTCTTTTCCTTCCTTCCTTCCTTCCTTCTTTCCTTCCTTCCTTCCTTCCTCCCTCCCTCCCTCTCTCCCTTCCTCCCTTCCTTCCTTCCTTCCTTCCTTCCTTTCCTTTCTCTCTTTCTTCCTTTCTTTTGGCTGAATAATATTCCATTGTATATTCATAGAAACAGAGAGTAGAATGGAGGTTACCAGAGGCTGGGGGTCGTGGAAAGGGGGGAGAATTTTTTAAAGTAGAATGGTGGTTACCACATGCTGGAAGGAAGGGGTCATGGTAAGTTATCGCATAACGGGGACAGAGTTTTAGTTTCATCGGATAAAAAGAGTTCTGGAGATGGATGGTGGTGATAGTTGTACCACAGCGTTAATGTACTTAATGTCACTCAACTGCACTTAAAAATGGTTAAGATGGCACATCTTATGTGTATTCTATACAGTAAAACTTGGAGGGAAAAGGCAAATGATAAACGATGTGTCTTACATGAGGTTTGGCAGTAAAATCATAGAGAGTTGACTCCAGACAGGAATCGTGCTGTATGTAAGGAGCTGAGGTAGAGGGACGAACCCACAATAACCACCCCATGTCTGGCATGAGTAACTGCGAAGATGGTGGATAAGAGAATCAGTATCTTGGTGGAGAAGTGAATGAGGGGCTGAGGTGAGGAATTACCATGTTTGAAGAAAAGGAAAAGAGAACCATAGAATCGAAGTATTAAGATTGACATTTAGGTGAAATAGTCCAACATTAAGTGGTCCTTAGAATAATGCTTTGAAATAGTCTTTGGGGGAAATTCCCACAGAGGACCAATAGAATGAATGAAGGATACTCATATCTTCCTAGTGTCCCTGAGGTTCCCTCCATTCTCTTTGACCCCTTGAGGCTTTAATAAATTCACACAGGTAACTGGGGCGAGATTATGCGTTTTGGGTCTTATTCTATGGGCAGTGGGAAGCTATTGGAAAACTTTCCTTCAAGGGAAGCAAACAGATGAAAGCCATTTTAGGAGGCTGTAACAAGGATTGAGGCATCAAGGTTTAGGGTTCAAGACTTAGGTGGACAGTCAGTCAGTCAATAAATATTGAGTGCCTACCTTATACCTAGCACTGTGGTAAGTGATGGAGTGCTACAGAAGAAGAAAAGATGCATATAAGAGGCATTTTGAAGGAAAAATCTGAAGCAATTTGCTCACTGCTTAGGCACAGGGAATTTGAGATGAAGAGAATAATTTTAAATTAAATTGAAGCTGTGAATTTGAGTGAGTAGGAAGATTAGTACCCATGAAGGAAACCAGGAAATGTTAAAAATCAGCTAGTATGATGGTCAAGGTGTAAACATCTACATTCCAGTTGGCTCATGCTGATTTGGGGGCTCCCAGTAGGTTGGGTGGGAGCCATCAGCACCAAGATGTAAGTTGATGCCGTGGGAGCTGATGAATTTTCAAAGGGAGCATAAAGAGAAAAGAAAGAAAACAACAACAACAGGAAAAAAATGAGATTTCCTCTCAAACTAACTTGTCTTGCCATGAACCAGAGGGCAAGAGCTAGAAGAATGGGAAACTGAAAAAGGAGCACAATGAAGCACTTTACTGGGGAAAGAAGAATCATGTAGCCATGTGAAGACCATAGGAGTTTTTATATATGACATTTGCTTCTCTTTCAGATGCGTCCCCTGCTTTTCCACGGTCTCCCTTAGTTTGGGCCTCCATCATTTCCCACCGAATTATTGCATATTCCTTTAACCCACCTCCATGCTCCCAGCCCATCCTGGTTCAATCCAGACTCCAGAAGTCCTCTTCCATCTGTGGCTTCCCCCTCACTCCACTGGATGACAACTTTCTGTGGCAAAAAGGCATGAGCGGGTGCCTTGTCTATGCTTCCTGCATCACCTTTCTTCCCCACCTCTGCCCTACCTGTTGTAGCCAACTACCTATCCCCGTATCTCCAAGCCTCCCAACTGTACTCGTCTTCTTTCCTCCAGTTTGTGTGTATCACAGGGGATGTGTCGTTAATAATAAAGTTCTGAAGTTTGTGAACTTTTTCCTTTTTAATTAATTAGAATGGGTTCAAAAGTGTCGCCAAAATGTCACTTTCCCCATTTGTACTCCAATAGGCCATGCTTTCTTTTTTTTTTTTTAAGATTTTATTTATTTATTTGACACAGAGAGATCAGATCACAAGTAGGCTGAGAGGCAGGCAGAGAGAGCGAGAGAAGGAAGCAGGCTCCCCGCTGAGCAGAGAGCCCAACGCGGGCCTCAATCCCAGGACCCTGAGATCATGACCTGAGCCGAAGGCAGGGGTTTTAACCCACTGAGCCACCCAGGAGCCCAATAGACCATGCCTTCTTGACTAAAATGGAAAGGAGTAGAATAAATTCATGAAATTTGCCATACATGTGAAAGTTACCCATTATGGGATCAAGATAGGAGAAAGAGAACACCACTGTTCTAGATGATATAATGAAACACACGGTGTTCTGCCCACTGCAATTGTCACACTTAATTATAATTATTTATCTCTGGCTCCCACTGGGAGCTGGTCAAGAGTGTAGGCCTATCACTTTTACCTCTGCACCTGGTACCTGAAAATGCCTACTAAAAATAGAAGGGATTTATTTTCCTATTTACCAAATGAAGTCAGAGATTATGGGGCTTCTCATGAAGATTGCCAGGGATGCCTTCTGGAAGTGGGAAACATTTCATATGTGTGAATGGCTTTGGCTGGAAATGGAGGAAGGAACTTATGGGTAGGAAAGGTGACAGCAGAAGCAGTCATTTCAATAATTCTGGCAATAAAAGGAAGGAGAAATATAGGGCAGGGAATAGAGAGTAGGTTCAAAGGAACACCCTTCAGTTTCCCACTTCCCATTCCCTCCAGCCTGGCTCTTCTCTAACCATTTCACAGAAACTGCTCTGGCTAGCATCACTAGTAACTTCCATTGCCAAATCGTGGCTCCTTTAAATGCTTATCTTCTTTAATTGCTCACAGCACTGAACTCAGTAGACCAGCCGTTCTTTTGGAAATACTCTGTTTTCTCCATTCTATAAGATAGGGTTTCTTCCTTGCTTTGTGACCACTGCTTCACCTGCATTCACTCTACACGAGGGAGTTCAAGACTTTGAATGGAGCCGTCTTGTCCTTCACATTGCATGCTTGCCCAGGCAATCTCATTCATTCCAGTGACTTTGAATGCATGGATGACTCCTTTCTTTTTAAAAAAAAGTTTTTACTTCACTATTGTATAGACATAGTCAGCTGCATGTCCAGACAGCTTCACATAGCTATCTCACAAGTCCCTCAAATGCACGTCCAAAATGAACTTCTTTACATTTCTTCTCAAATTCTCGTGAAAGGACACCACCGCCCACCTACTTGCTCAAGACAGACAACTGAGAATCATAATTCTCTCCTCCCTCTTCCTCACCTTGCCTCCATATTTTTGACCAGATCCTGTCGACACAATTTGCAAAATATACCATCACCCATCTGCATCTCTCTGTCTGCTCTGTCCCTGGGGGTTTAGTCCACCAGCATCTCTCCCTTGGAGTTACTGCAAATAGCCACTAATGGGCTCCCAGCTTCCATTGCCTTCTAATCCATCAGTTTGCTCATATTTCTACTCCCTCAAAACTCTGCCAAACCTTAGGTGAAAATGAAACTCCCTGAGATGGCCCAGAAGGGCCTTGCAAGATCTGACCCTTACACATTAACCCACCCTACTTCTGGCCACTCCTCTCCACACAGGCTCACGATGCTCAGCCTATTGTTTTCTCTATTTCTGATGTGGCCGGAAGGCCTCGTGAATGTGATTTCTTTAGCCTAGATTTCCTTCTCTGTTCCTGGCCACATCTTTGCCAACTCCTACTCAGCATGCCTTCAACTTAAATGTCGCTTGCTCAAAGGGAAATCACCCACCACTCCAAGCAGAATGAAGGCACTAAATGCCCCCCGTTAAGCTCTTGTTTGGGGTCCTGTGTTTTCTTTCTTGACACTTAGCACAGTCAGTCTGTATACATATGTTTGTTTGGTATCTTTCTTCCCTACTGGACTGTCTGCTCCGGGAATGTGGGAGCCATGTTTCATCTCTATAATCATGAGCACTTAGTCCAGGAGTGGTAATATACTGGTTTGTTAAATGAATGACCAGATAAATAAAATATTAAGTGATGATTTGAGACTAAAAGAGAAAAGGTCTGAGAGCTCAAAGACTTCATCAGTGAAGCCCATAGCTAAATTCCATCACTAAATAAGCAATGCGGAATTCAAAGATGGGGGAGTAATAACCATGGCTCACCTTTATTGAGCACTTTCCATCCTTCAAGAACAGGTTTAAAGCGCTTCACGTGCGAAGTCACTTAACTCACATAAAGTCCATGAGCTTACACATGAGAAAGCCGGGAAATAAAAATTTTAATTAACTTACCCAGAAGACACAGAGCTGGAGAAACCGGGACTCGGATGCAGGCAGTCTGGCTCCAGAGCCTTCATGCTTAAGCGCTGTTTAATTCAGAACTTCCCAGTTGGTGAGCCCCGAATGAGTTGCAGATGTGCTCCCAGAAATCAATTGGTTCGGTGGTGGGGAAGCCAGCCTGGTGGCCTAAGGCTGTGAGCAGCCTCGTCCGGGGCTCCTCAGCGGGTAGCAGAGGGGTCCGAGGGCAGATCCTAGTCCCACCGCAGGAGTGGAGAGCCCATAGTCTGGTTGGCGCCCTCACCTTGGGTGTCTGCCTCAGTGGCGGCTGCAGAGGGTGCCACGGTGCGTTGGGGACAAGGTGCAGGTGTGCCCAGGGGCGCGGGGAGCAAGCCCAGATGCTGATGCTTCAGGGGCAGGGTGGGAGAGGAAGACGGGCAGGAATCTCTGTCCTCGTGTAAGTGAATAGATCTGTCCGGTTCATGACCTTTAGGGGGCTCAGCGGGCTGCTCGGCGGCCGCCTTGACATGCCCTGTGCTTTCTGCCCATACAAGTTTCATCCATACCTTGAAATGTTTTGTCACAGCTGGACCGCTTTGGAAATCCATTCTCACTTCCACACTTGTCAGTGAAAAACAAGGCTTTGGATATTTTAATATAATTTTTAACTTTTGTATCATTTTGAACGGTTGTAAAATAAAACGTTTTAAATGTTTTATTACCTGTGTGAGCTAAGTTTCTTGTTGATGGTGATTATCGAGACTTTGAAAAGAGGACCATTAAAAAATCTCCAGAGGACCTCCTAATAGACATTTGAAGCATAAAACCGGTTATAAAAAAGTTATGTCGATGGGAACAAGCTCAAGTTCTTGACCAAAAATGTTGGAACGATGTTACTTAGAGATTTTATATGAATTTTATATTAATATTTTCTTTAATACTTTTTATTTTATTTTTGCCATAATTACATAATATAAAGAAAATGTAACTGATTTTCCATCAGGCATCATAGAGATGCCCCCAAATTCTATCCAGCTCCTCTAGCTGGCTCTCTGTGTGCATACTATGAGAATGAGGTGAGAGCACATCTCCACACAGAGTTTAGCTCTAAATGAAGAGTGTTCAATTTCAATACATCTACTTCACAGGCGTGTCCCCATTCAACCATACTAGCTAATTCAGAGGGACCAGAATGCCTGGTTTGAATCCCAACTTTGCCACTTACCGACTGTGGACCCTGAGCTGGTTACCTAACCTCTCTGTTTTATCACGTAAAAAGGGCATCATCATAATAACTGCCTCATACACATAGACATCTCAGAATGATGCCTGGCATATAGTAAGTCCCCACACTATGTCAGCTGTTGTGGGTGCTTCTCTCTCCCTCCTTCTCTCTTTGTCCCTTCTTAACCTCCCTTTGCCTAGCAGGATCATACTCAACCTTATGACCTCAGCTTACATGTCATTTCCTCTGACTATCCTTCCCTGCCCACTGTAGACGAGGCTAGTGGATTCTCTAAGGGGCTCCAGAAGCCCACGGTGTCATGTCACTTATCACAGGGCATGGAAACTTCCACTTTCTTGTCGATTGCCCACTGTTGCCTCATTACAGCAAGCTCCTTCAGAGCAGGAATGGTTGCTTTGGCTTATGAATTCCCAGTGACTGTCATGCCGCCTCAGTAACTGGTCCTCAGTAACTGGTCAATGGATGAGTACCTGAATGGAAGAATCCCATTCTGTCCCATTTCCCTAGATAGCAGTGATGCAGGAAGACAGGAAGAGATTGACAATTCTTCTAAAGTGTTGTTGGAAGTCTGACTACAGAGGCAAGTATTCATACTATTTACCCTCTGGCTCTCCCCTGCCTCAACTTCCCATTGGCCTTTACATGGAGAAAAATGGCATCCCCTCTCTTCCCACAAGTCCATCCAATTGCCCTTGTGTGACTTTGCATCCCCTTCAGAGTTGTCCATGGGTCAGAAAAATGTCTGGGGCACTTTGGTGCCAGCCATGTGTTAGGCTACATGGAAACTTTTCAGAGCTCACACAGTGTACACATTCGTCATGAGTGAGATTTCCCTGGCCGCATGGAAGTCAGTTAAGTTGGACCCTGAGCCATGGCCCGAGAAAGGACCACATGAGCTGGACCAGACCTTGCAGCACAGTGATAATTCCTGACAGCTACAGTAGGTTCTGGGCTCTGACTCCATTAGCTAATTGAAGTACATCTACCTTGATGCAATACGAGTTTGTGAAAGCTTTCTTGTTCTTGCCTCAATGAACCACACACGTCACCTAACTGTTGTTTCCTACATCTGGAGTCCTGAAGATTCAGGGTTTTGTTTGTGGTTTGTTTTTATTGTTTTTATTCCTCTTTTAAGAGCTGAAAATAGCAAAGGAAAAACAAATGGTCCATATTATAGAGAATACTGATTTTCCAGCCATCACAGCTGGGTCTTGTGTAAGGTCCACATACTTATAGTGCCATGGGTTAAGTTGGAAAATGAAGAAGGAAAGGAATAGGAAAGAAGGAAAGAAATGAACTTATAAAAGATGTGAGTGTGAGTGTGTGCATTATGCGAAATTGCATGGGGGTTGGGAAGTAAAAGGGGTGTGCCTGTGCACACGCATCTATGTGTGTGTGTGTGTGTGTGTGTGTGTGTGTGTGTATTTGCATGGGTTTTAGGAAGACGAAAAGTGGCAAAGGGAGCTAACATGCACTCAGCAGCTGTCATGTTAAGTCCACACTGGGCCCTTGGTATATTAAACCCCTCTGTCCTCACTGCATTCCTGTAAGGTAGCTGGTATCACCCATATTTACAGATGGTCGGAGTAAGACACAGCTAAGTTAAATAACAACCTCAGGGCGTGAAAAAAAAATTGAAACTAGGCCTTTTTAACTTGAACCCCTCACCCTTTTTTTTGTTTTTTTTTTAAAGAATTTATTTATTTATTTGACAGAGAGAGACAGATCACAAGTAGGCAGAGAGGCAGGCAGAGGGAGAGGAAGAAGCAGGCTCCCTGCCGAGCAGAGAGCCCGATGCGGGCCTCGATCCCAGGACCCTGAGACCATGACCTGAGCCAAAGGCAGAGGCTTTAACCCACTGAGCCACCGAGGCGCCCAACCCCTCACCCTTCTGTCCCACTGAGACAGGTTAGTGAACCCCTAGGCTGGTTTTGGCCCACCACCTGTTTTTGGATGGCTGACATGAAGAGCAGTTCTTCTACTTTTAAATGGTTGGGGGGGAAAAGAAATCAAAAGAAAAACATTTTGTGGACACACAAAAAATATGAAAACTGTGTGAAATTCAAATGTCTTCGTCCATAAGCAGATGGCCTGGAACACTGTCCCACCCATTCTCCTGCGTGTTGTCTCTGTCAGCTTCTGTGATACAACTGCCGGGTCATAGGTGCCTGGGTGGCTCAGTGGGTTAAAGCCTCTGCTTTCAGCTCAGGTCATGATCTCAGCGTCTTGGGATCGAGGACCGCATCGGGCTCTCTGCTCGGCAGGGAGCCTGCTTCCTCCTCTCCCTGTCTCTCTGCCTGCCTCTCTGCCTACTTGTAATCTCTCTCTCTGTGTCAAATAAATAAATAAAATCTTTAAAAAAAGAAAAAAAAAAACAACTGCGGGGTCGTGTCCCCTAAAACATTCTCCTAAGTTCTAAAAAAGATAAAAAATTATTAAATAGGTATCAAATTCGTATCTTATTATAATAAAAATACTAATATTTGGTCATACTGATGATAAAGTCACTCTTCTGTCTCCTCTATGCATATTTTTATTCCCTTTTATCAGAATTTACATGTTTAATTTGCGGGGTATTGTGGAGGAAGGACTTAGCGGAAGAGGGGAGATGGGGACCTGGCTCTGCTTCTAACTAAATTAAGCGAATCGCTTAATCTCCTCTGATTTAAATTTCCTTATCTCCAAATTGTGGGCTGGACAAGATAATCACTGAGGTCCCTAGCAGTCATAAAATTATAGGCCTCTGTGACTTAGAACATAATTTTAAAATGTTAAGTGATCACTGAGGTTTATAGCAGTTATGGCTTTGCATTCATGGTAGACTGATGGCCATATTTATGATTTATTTTACTCCAAATCCTTAGCCAGTATCTCAACTCCCAATTATGCCGCTGTCCCTATAGGAAAATATGAGCAACTTTATGATGATTTGCTTCTCAAGAAGATTTCCAGGGATGCATTGAGGGAAAAACTGTAGAAACTTTTACAGTTCTATAGTTTATTACCAATTTGAGATTTGAGGGTCTTTAGAAGAGGACTGAAAGCTACGAGTTTCCAATGGGCACTGTCTTTGTTCATTTGTTTGTTTTAGTTAAAGAATGTACTTGTAGTAATCAACAGTTAAAATCCTGAATCCCTTTTCCAGAATGTTCCATCCATTGGCCTATGGATCCAAACGCTACAATGAGTACTCCTTGCGTTTCTTAGTTGTACAGATTTCTATCACAAGTCTGGGTCTATTCTGATTGGTGGATCAGGAAGGAAGACTCACAAACAGAATTGTCATTCTACCAAGGGCAAGTTTATATTTTATTCTGCATTGCCACTGTGCTGTCATGACTATCAAACAGTATGGAAAGAGAAACTACAAGAACCCTGCCCAGATCTGGAACTCCAGACTTAACAGGTTATATCTCTCTTCCCTGGGGAGGGAGCAGATTTATAGGGATGGGGGCAGGAAGGAGTGTTCGGTAGCCCCTGCTGGCTACAGCATCAACAATTTCTCATCCTTTGCTAATACTTTGGGTTTCACGTCATCCCATCAAGAAATTGAGTACTGGATCATGTACAAAAAACTTAAAAGGAACAAGAGAAAGAAACCCAGCAGTTGGCTAAATAGAAGTGGAATATTTTGCATTCTTCCCTTTCTGTAATGTTGTTTGCATTGTTCCCCCTGAAATCTAAGGATGTTTGCAACTGGATAAGACTTGTAGCCTTTCAATACTTTGGACCATAATGGTACAGTGTCATGGTTAGAAGTTCGTTATCAACAGGTAGCCTGGAAACTCCTACTGACTAGTCCAAATCCATCCTAGGCAACCTTTAATGCAAGTCAGAACCACCCCCAGCCCCATGTAGCTAGGCCTGGAGAAGGGACATCACATCTTAGTTCAGTGAGCACAGAAGACAGCTGACAATGTTCACCCTCTCCCCTTACCTCCTTCCTACTCTACGCACCTTGCCAGTGCCTCCCTCGAAACAAAACAAAAGAATAACATTAGTAGCTACCTCTACCCACAGGCCTTGGAAAGCCAAGAATTAGGGCCACATTAGGCCTGCCCCTTTACAACCAGCTTAAGGAAATCAGTTAAAATTTATGGTGCAGATAATTTGAGGCTAAATTAATGAAAATGTTGGCATATAAGACACTGGTCCAAGAAATCAACTTTCCAAATTCTCAAATGAATCGTTACGTGAATGTTTCAAGTACAATCCGTTTTGGTTTTGCTTACATAATTGTATACTCAGATAGACCAAATTCTAAGCAATATATCTGGTGAAGACTAGAGGGACCACAAAAATGGCACATGCTATGTTTGAAGAAATGGGAGAAAGGAAAACCCTTTACCTGGAAAACCCTTCTGCTTGTTACACACAGCCATCCAAGCTGCCAGAAATTTCCCGTTTCAGCCCGAACTCTCCTTCCTTTCTGTGTTTCATCTCCACTCTCTGACTTCCCAGTGTAAACCGACTGTAGTCCCACGTTCCCCTAAAACTGCTTTCCAAGGACACCAGTAGTTCCCACTCTTCGCTGAGAGTGAAAGCCAACTCATTATGATCTATATGGTCATATTGTCTGACCTCTTGAGGGTCAAAGTGGGACCTACAGATGAGCAGCATCACGTGGGGGGCTTGTTAGAAATGCAGGATCTCAGGCCCCCTGTAGGCTACTGCAGCAGACCACACATGGCTCCCAGATTCCCAAGCAAGTGAGATTCACACTCACGTTAGAGAGGCACCATGTTTAGCTCCTGCCTTCCTCGCCTTCTTCTCAGCATCTAGAACAGTGCCTGGCCCGTATTAGAGGCTCAATAAATGTTTATTCAGGAAACCAAATTGCCAAATTTGTTAGCCACTTTTTAATCCTCACCTCATTTAACCTTTCTTTGTATTTTAACTGTGACCACTCCATTCTGCAACAACCTTTCCTTCCTTGGCTTCAATTCTACTGCTTCAGCTTCCTCATCCCTGTCTTCCCGGGTGGATTGTCCTCCTTAGTCCAGCACTTAGTGTTGGCCTTGCCCAGGGTAGTGTCACATGGTCTTCCTTGGGTCTATATGCCTTTCCTGCTGAATCCATCTTTTATTCCAGAGTTTTCCCTAATATGTAATAAGGATTCTCAGCATTTATCTCCAGATCAGACCTATCTCCCCACCTAGACCCAACTCCATGTTTATAGACCTAGTATCCAAGAATATTTCTAACTTTTGTGACCACCCAGACTTCAAAGGTGAAATATCAAAATGGCACCTCTTCTCCCTGGCCTGCCTCTCACAACAGCCTTCCCTCTGCCACCACACGCTCTTCAGTTCCATACTCTACCTTAGGTTGGTGTTACTATCTGATCACCAACATGAGAAAGTGGGAATTAGTGTACACTCTCCCTCACCAGCTACAAATCGGACCAATCAATAAGTCCTAATATCTGCATCTAGGTTTATTGCATTTACCCCATGGGATTTTTGAAAAGAATCAGAGGTAGAGAGTCATTCCCTCTCCAGGGTCTGAAGCCCTAGGTGGTGGATTTTCTTCCCATCTGAGGTCATGTGTTCTACGTGTGGTTGGAGAACCACAGTCCTCAGTCAAGGCACAGGGATAAGAGATGAAGAGAGAGTCTCAAATTGATACTCTGGGGATGCCTGGGTGGCTCAGTCAATTGAATGTCTGCCTTCAGCTCAGGTCGTGATTCCCGGGTCCTGGGATTGAGTCCTGCATCAAGACCCACATTAGGCTCTCTGCTCAGCAGGGAGCCGGCTTCCCCCTCTCCCTCTGTCCTTCTCCCTGCTTGCATTCTCTCTCTCTCTTATGCTGTCTCCAATAAATAAACAAAAATCTTTAAAAAGAGCAAGTGATACTCTGAAGGTCATGAGCATTCTCCCTTCCTGAGGCTTGCTCTCATATTATCCTTCTAATAATTTACTCTTTTTGACTTAAACCATTGGGTTTCCATGACCTGCAAATAGAGACCCATGAATGTCAGGTAGCTGAGAGGCCACAGCAGAAACTACCAGAGTTCTGTGACTACAGATGCGTAGCTTGGGGGATGACACATAGAGATGGGTGCCTGCAGACCTATTCGCAGAAGATATGGGGGACAAACTTTTGCCAGAATGTCTAGGCAGAAAGGATAGTACCCTTTAAACAACAACAAAAAAGACACTTATGATCCAATAAGCCTTTATCTCCCAAAGGACGAAAAACTTATCAACTGTTGAAGATAACAGCTGGTTTGGGGGCCTTCATAAAGATATTATTTAGAGAGGGAAAACATAGCATTGAGAATTCCCTTGGGTGCGAGAGTCACAGGTCCACTGCAGCTCTGTTTTATACCATATCTACAGTCTGCTCTCTTAAAATCAACATATGATGGGGTGCCTAGGTGGCTCAGCCGTTGGGCATCTGCCTTTGGCTCAGGTCATGATCCCAGGGTCCTGGGAATATTCAAAAAATTAAAAAGTTAAAAAAAAATAAAATCAATATGACTCCTTGATAAGGTGCAGTCATTTCCTCTTTCCCTGTTGGGAGGCCACATGCTCAAAGACAGCCTTGTCCCTCAAAAAGAACGTATGCAGTTGTTAATAAACACATAAATAGGAACAAAAAACTCTCGCACATGAGTGATTCCCTTTAGACCATGCCTACAGAGGGAGAGAGGTTGGGAGACAGGATTGAAGAGGTTGCAAAGCAGTGTTTGGGGGCTTAGGAGGTGGGTGCGAAGATCCAAAGGGTGGGCTGATGTCAGCCTGACCGCATGACTGGCCATTCCCTTATTAAGAGTGTGGTGTAGATCCCCTACCCCAGACCCAGGTGGACACATGGCTCCTGGAGCCCAGGTTTGATTAGACCTATGCCCCACAGCTTTGAATGGCAACTGCAGAACTACACAAGGTGGAAATTGATGAGGGAGGTGCCAAGGGCGGGGAGAGGGTCCCAACTCCAGAGAATGTGGTCTTTCTTGCCTCCAGTGAACCTCTGCCCAATGTCTTTCTACCTAATCTGGAGCTGAGAGTGCGTCTTCTGGGTCTCCATGACCTGTGAGCCACACAAGCCCTCCAATTCCTATTTGAGCAGAATACTATCTGGCTTCAGTTGGTATGGTATTTCTCTCCTTCTCTCTCACTCTCTCTGTCATCATCATCTGTTTTATTCATTTAACAAAGGTTTATGGAGATAATACCCTGGAACTACACTGAGTATTTTTCAGAAAAGGTGGAAAGAAAGAAAGTTGAAAATCTATGCATTATTTTATTTCATTCTTTAAATCATTTTATTCATTAGGTTTTAGGATTCCATTTTACCTAGGAGGAACCTGCAGCCCAGAGAGTTGAGTAGTTTGCCCAAAAGCATATGGCCAAGAAGGTACAGAACTAGAATTTACCAAGGTTCTTTGAGCCCAGGCTTTGTCACCAACACCAAGCTGAATTTTCTGGATAAGGGAGCTTCTGTACTGACCTGGTAGCAAGTGGATGGACTACTTCCCTTCCATTACCTCCATAACCAAATGAGCTAAGAATGAAAAGCCCAGTGCACCATCAATCAGTAGACCCTTCTGTGAAGGCTCTGGGCAAACAAGCTGGAGCTGAAGGTTATAGTTCTGGGACATGAATCATTTCCCTTGGGAAACACAGCTATCTAGGCATGGTATAATTGGCAATATACCCCCCCCTAAAAAGGTCTCAAAAAAACCCTAAAACCTTGCCTTCATAGAAGCCCTATTGTGAAAGGTGCCTTGTCCAAGCTGAATGCCCTCGCTCTGGGTTGAAAAAATATGCAGGAATTTAATTACTTGCCCGAGTCCCTTTTCTTTGGGCAAGCTTGAATGGATCCTTCGCGGCCTGGCTCCTTCTTTGGGAGACTTTAACCTTGATGGGTATCTAACCAGCACCTTTCCAATCAGCACTGTGATTATTTAACATTTTTGAAAAGAAAGGTGTTTTATTCTGGCTTTCTGATGCAGCCTCCTGATAAGAGCAGAATCTGGCTAATCCAGGCTAACTAACCACTTTTTGCCTTAATTGCCTGGCCCCTATAAAGATAATTTACTCACGTCTCCACTTCATTTTGCTTGTGTAGGTGCAATTGGACTGCTGTCGTTCAGGCACAGTTAATTCCAGTTAACAAGCAAATAAGGCCGCAGTGCTCTGATATTTCAGGATCAACCTTGATTTTACTTACAGCCTTCGTACAAACATGCTCATTGGCGGGCCTCTCTTCAAAATCTGCTCCACAGATAGACACCACTTGCAACCTTGTATATTTATGCTCTACAACGTACCTAAAATGGTCAGGCTTACAAAGTGGGCAGAATGACTATTTCTCTTTTGGTGTTTCAAATGCTAAATAAGTTTAGCATGCTTCTCCGGACGGTGTCTTGGGAACCGAGGCACCACGTAGAATCAGTCCTTTCAAAAAGGCATGTGAAGCGTTAAGGGAATGCAATGTGTGGTTCTTAATTGAAGTAGGAGTAAAATTATTAACTAAGCGTATACTGACACTTTCATTATAATAACATGCCTTCTCAACCAGGATCTTGAAACCCTTTTTGACATCCGCTGAGGCTGTGGGGTGAATTGCCTGTAACAGGTGGAATAGAATTAGAGCCAACAGCAAGCTTCTCTCTTGGAATCTGGCAAGTTCTGCCTAGCTCTGCACTGGCCGCTGGCCACGCTGCTGGTGTCTTCCTATGCCTGGGCCACACTGTCCGCCTATCCCTGCTCGTTATCCTTGCATCTCAGCCCCAGACACCTTCTCAGAGAGCACCCCCCGCTCCCAGGGGAGACCCATTTACGGTAAGGACTTACCCTGCTCTCTGTCATATTGCGCCCTGTTCTTGTTCTTTCAGGTGCTCACCACGTCGTGTGTGTGTGACGGGGTTTGCCCTCCCCACTAGGTTCTCAGCTCTGTGACGGCAAGGGCTGTGATTTTTGGCTCACCCCCACGTGCCCAGTGGCTTGTGCAGCTGCTCACGAAGATTCCACTCGATGCGCGCTTGTTGAATGCATCGATGATCGAATGGAGAATCGAGCTAAGGTTTCCCAGGTGTGTGCAGTCAGGACAAGGAAGGAAGCCTCTCCGCAGAGCTCTCTGTCTGCACACTGTCATCCTGTGAGCCACGCTTGTTGACAGGTTTGTGTAAAGAAAAACCTAGAGGACCTAAGGGTCAGGCGCTTTGACTCTTTGCTCTTTCTGTACTGGTAAATGATTTCTCAAAGATCATGAACAAAGAAGAATAGCTAGTTATCTGGAATTGACAGGCAGTTTCTTTGAAGAAATGTTTCTCCCAAGAGTTCTTTGTGAGTAATAGGCTCTTGAAATAGTTCTGTGACTTTGTCTACTTCGGTAGAGAAACTATTCACAACAAGGCCCACTTTTATAGGTGAGGTAGAACAGAGACTTACATCCCCGCATCTCCAGTGTCTTCTTTGGTGAGTATGAAAAACTGTAACTGGTACCCTGGGGATCAGTTGGCGTAAAAAGGAGGAGGAAGAGGAAATTTGCTTTTCTTGGCATCTCCTAGACCAACCGGAAGGCCCGCCCCTTCAGATCTACCATCTGCTTTCCTTCCCACAATAATTCTGTGAGATGGATATCATTATTTCCAATTTACAGATGGGCAAACTGAGTGCATGGACCTGGCAAAGCTACAAAGACAGTAATGGTGGAGAACTGATTTAAATCTAGGTCTGTTCTGTCTTGCATGCTTCTGATTAATATTAAAACCCCAAAGAAGCGAGATGACAGTCATTATCATAAAAAGCAGAACTGTGTGCTCTAACTTATGGTTAGACCAATGAGGAGATAGAGACCGAGAAGACCTCCTCCCCTTCACTCTGTCTGTAGAATGCGGGCTTCCCTCCTCAGCCATGCTGGATCCTGGAAGGGCCGTGAGAGGGCTCTTACAATAACAAAGGTATAAAAATAATCACTGGCTCTCAGCTCTCAGCCACTGGGTGATGAAGCCCAGAGCTCCTATGCCCTTCATTTCCCCTGCTATGTGCTCTGAAGCCCCACATTCTCTTCGGTGTTCATTCACTTTCTTCCACGGCCACCATAAGCACTGTTCTATGAGTCCCACTGGTCCCTTGCTGCAGCTTTGTGGTGGGGGGTGGGGGGGCTCCTTGGTTGTCCCTCACTACTCATGTGAGCCTCTCACTCTGATCTCAGAGCCCTTCTCTGAACCCCACAGCTACTGAGGTGGGAGAGGTAGCTCTTCCCACAAGCATCACGGTTCCCAAGTATATGACCACTGCTTCTCGTCTTTTCTTAAAATACCCAGAGTCCTCACTGTGTTCCCAGATATGTGGTCTCTGTTTTCCCAGGTTCTTATGCAGCAAATATGGGAAGCTTTATTCACTGAAATTCCTCCTAGGAATTCTTCACACCCTGTTTGGAAAAAAATATACTGATGAGTTGCTGGGTGTGTGTGTAGAGGGCTAGGGAGTGAGACCCAGAAGACAACATGAGCTGATACAAGACGTTCTAAACCTCTTTCTAAGGAAGATGGATCCTGTTGACTGCAGGGCCCGTGGTGTGCTGCACATCGGAGTCTCTCGAAACACCCAGTTCAGAGGGGCAAGGAGTGAACTTCTCTGAGGAAAGAGGACTCGGGGCATTGAATGGGAGAAGAACAGAGCAATTGAAAATGATGCAGTGGGGGCATGCCCAGAATGGACATGAAATTCTAGTGAGAATTCTAGTGATTCTATCAATTCTAGAGAGAAATTCTAGTGAGAAATATTGGAATCCATTGCTAGTGAAGGGTTTTAGATTACATCCTCTCCTTACAGCTCGTTCAGTGAAAAGACTCAAGATAAAACCCACAGTTTGTATGAGTGGATCGTGGGGGGCAAAACCACGCAACCTCAAAGGTTTTCAGGGGGGAGACAGATCACGTCTGTGAGTGTAGCTACAAGTATGGGCGTGGTGGACACCACAGCAGAATGAAGAGAACAGGGTCAAATTTACTCCCACACCTCAAATAATATGCATCGGCAGACCACAGGTGTCCCGCGGGGCCCTGCTCGACCTTTAAGAAAACACAAAGAGGGGCGCCTGGGTAGCTCAGTGGGTTAAGCCACTGCCTTCGACTCAGGTCATCATCTCAGGGTCCTGGGATCGAGCCCCGCATTGGGCTCTCTGCTCAGCGGGGAACCTGCTTCCCCCTCTCCCTCTGCCTGCCTCTCAGCCTACTTGTGATCTTGTGATCTCTCTCTCTCTGTCAAATAAATAAATAAAATCTAAAGAAAAGAAAAGAAAAGAAAACTCAAAGAAGGCTGAACATTGCTGCCGGGTAGATGGGAGATGACCCCGAAGGTGGCGGAGCAGACCTGGGCAGAGGGGGACTGACAAGGTGAACTAGCATGCCACACGAAGGAAAAGAAGGCAAACTCTCCAGAAACAGATGCTCAACTGCTTGTTTGCGGCCCAGAAAGGAAGTTACTTTATCTGGTGGAGAAAATCCACGGAGGCTGCCCAGATCGTCCGTAAAATCTACCAATCTGGCCCCAGGCCCACTGTGGGTGGGTTGCCTGTGGAGTGGGAACTTGTCCTGTGGGGCTCCGAACTTTGCGGAAATCCAGAGGGAGGGATTGAGGTCTTCCCAACTCGTGGGACTGGCTGAGGTCCAAGCCAATTACAGCTACATCTCCAAGGTGAAGAGGGACACAGCTGACATCTGGGTTACATTTATAACCCCAGTGTTCTAGGACGATGGAAGAATAAACTACAGGGGTGCTGAGTGAGAGAGCCTGGGAAGGGCACCTGTGTGATGCATACGCCCAAGCTGGCAACCAGCCAGTCCGCGTGGGGAAGCTCACGTGGGGGCCACTCTGCTCCCCCTCAGGGAGTGTTTCCTTCCCAGGGCCACTGCCGAGACATGTGCGTGGCTGAGGATTGGCCACCATCCCCCAGTGCTTTCCCTCCATGCGCCCTGGCTGGTGGGCGCAGTGCGTGCAGAACCGCGAAGCCAGGAAATGAGAGAGGGCAGCAGGAAACCGACATGGGCCGAGTGTTGCCCTCAGGAAGTCAAATCAGCTCAGTCTAGGAATCATTTGTCATGGCCCTGGGAGCGCATCCAGGAGAGAGCACTTTAGGAAATTAGGAGGTCAGAGCGGGGAGGGTGAGCTGCAGGGAGCGTAATGAGCGGGTGCCACCGGGGTCTGGAACCTTGATTCTTGCTCTGTCTCCTTGTAGGCCCCCCACCGACTTCCCTCTCCTCCTAATGACATCCATGGGACAGCTCTGCATGTCAGGGCTTTCTGGCCGGGGAGAGAGGGGGCTGCCTTCTCTAGCTGCTCTCGCTCAGGGGCAGGTCACTTAGGGAAACAAGGAGAGCATTTAGAAACCTTATTTTTGTTCTGGAACCTAGTTCTCAAAAGTAAGCAATATAGGGTCTGAATTCCCACCATTTTCCAAGATATTGAGACTTTCTAGGGAACAGCATCTTAACTAGTACCTACAAACTTCTGAGATGATCAGATAGAGACACCGACGGTCCTAGTTTCATTGTTAAGCTATGTTCTCTTGCAGTAATTCAGAAAGGTTTGGAAATGTTGGGGAGGCTAGTTATGCTGTCTGTAAGTAGCCTATTTGCATGCCAGGCCAAGGAGCCTCAAGGGAAATAACTCACCGTAAATGAAGAAAGCATGCTGCAGATAGGCTTGGTCCAGCAGGAGAGCCTCCTTGGTGGGTGGGTACTTATCTAGGTGTGTGCAAATGTTTGTAGCTGCATTGTGAGAGCCTTCATTATTTTCAGTTTAGGGACATGACAGAGGGGTCAATCCTCAAGCAAAAAAAGGTCCTAAGTGTTTCTGAGCTACTTTCAGAAGAGAACATTGGTAAGCTCTTCATGCATTAGGAACAACATATTCAAAGTCTTGTGATCAAGTATAACTCGAAAGACCAAGAGAATCTGATCTGTCCCGCAGACATGGGGTGTATGGAAATTCAGAGTACTGGATGGGCTACTGAAGCAAAGATGGTAGTCTTGCATTTACAGGAGACCAGCACAAAAGAGGAAGAAAATGGCAGGCATCATTGGTTGGTTTTATACAGCATATCTGTTCGTCGTTCACCTGGCATGCAACTATCTTTTTTGCCTAGCTAAGAGGAACAATGTGTCCCCTTGGTCAAGGTGCTTAATCTCTGGGAATGCAAACAGTAGGATCGACTATGTAAAATGCAGCTGTGTCCAGCCACCTTCTTAGTTGCCTAAAGAAAGTTGGCATTAGTGTGAATAACGCCCAGATGAAAGACACAGATAGAATTCACCAGGCATGGGTTCAAGCCCTGGATCCTACCTTGCCTGAAGCTTACCTACACACATGTGGACTTCTCGTCAACACCTTCCCTCTCCCCTCCTTTAAATTTAACTTCAGCCAATCTGTGTTGGAATTTTGTCACTTACAGCCAGGAGTTTTTCAGTACACATGACATATCCCCTTGGCATTTCCCAACAATTAATTGGGGGCCACTGTGAGGAGCTGGAACAGCCGCAGCGGTAAGGAAGGGCAAGAATGGTAGTTGTGCACAGCACATGTGACAGGGCAAAGAAATGCAGGGGAGCGTCTGGGGTTTGTTCTCAGGCCCATCTTTTGTCCGCTCCATTGCGGATCCTTCATTCCCCCTCTGACTATCTCTGTCAGTGTTGTTATGGGTAGAGTTGATTCCGTCCGGAAAAAGATACGTTGCAGTTCTAACTCGCGGAATGGCAGAATGTGATCTGATTTGGAAAGGGGGGTTGTAGCAGATGTACTCATTTAAGATGAAGTCATGCTGGCCTAGGGTGGGCTTCTAATCCTGTATGACTGATGTCCTTAGGAAGGGGAGAGAGAGACACAGGGAGCATGCCATGTGACGAGGGAGGCGTGAGTAGGAGGGAAACAGCTTCAAGCCAACGAATGCCAGGGATTGACAGACACCAACCAGAAGCTAGGAAGAGGCAAGGAAGGATCATTCTCCAGAGCTTTCAGCGGGAGCAAGGCCCTGCTGAGACTTTGATTTTGGACTTCTAGCCTCTAGAACTATAAGACAATAGAGATTTTTATTGTTTTAAGCCACCGAGGTTGTGGTAGTTTGTTAAAGTCGCCCTGGGAAGCGAATGCAAATATCTTCAAGTCTCCTACTTCATCCAATTTTTGCCAAAGAAGAAAAAAAAATCTGTCTCATACGCTTAATCATTTTGAGGACTCACTATATTAAAATTTCCTAGGATATTTGCATTTGAAAAGAGAACTGATGAGAGAGAGCAATAAATGAATGTATAATGGTGGAATTTTAGATATGGAGGAGGGGCAACCTCAGAGCCCAGTACATCTGTAAGTGCCTGTTTATCATTACAGGGAGGTTCCAATGTTTTCAAGGTGACTTCGGGATTTTTCGAGATGCCTTAGGAGCCACTGCAGAAAAGGGGTGGGTGACTAGAGAAAGGTGAGGGGCCTGGGCTCTGAGACCCCCACCATCCCAATCACGATGGGAGTAACTCTCTTTTTTTCTACTTTAGGATTCCATAGAAGATTTCATTTGGAAAAAGAGTTTTTGTGTTAAAATAGAAAGTCATAGCATCATGGCATTCTTTAACTCACACTAAAGCAAACCATTTTTTTTTTAACTCCACCATTTTGCAAAATGTGCCCACTTACTTGTTTACCACTAAGGCGGAGAGCGGTTAGGCTCTGCCGAGAATCTAAGGTGAAGAAATGGGGACGCACAGGAGACGGCAGCGTCTTCTTTCCCTTTTGTTTTTTGCTGTTCTGACGGGCAAAAGAGGAGAGATTAGCTGCCTTTTCTTTGTTCTTTTCTTTTAGAAAAGTGAGATCTTCATGATCCAAAATGTGCTAGTAGACGGCTTTAAGTAAAAGTCAAAATATCTAGTTTATTCAAGTTGTTGATTTATTGGCCGTCTTTCTTCTTTTTATTTATTTTTTGCCAGTGGGTGAACAGAAGAGGCTATCGGGATGTGTTATTTGCATTCATGCGACTGAGGCAGAAGCAGTACTTGAATACAAAAAAAAAAAAATTGTGACTGATGCTGGAGGAGTATGTATGGGGAAGAGTAGCTTGCAGTTCTCTGCAATTGCAGAAGGATGATAATAATTCTTACACATTTGTGTCCCTTTATACTTTCACATGCATTATCTCATTGCAAACCCACACACATCCTGGGAGGTTTGTGGCCTGGTTTTCCTATCATCATCCCACAGATGGACTCTGAGCCCACAGAGGTTCAGAGAATCCTCCCTGGCCTGGGCCTGAGGCCAGTTAGTGAAGGGAAGCTGGGACCACCACCCAGGTATCCTGCTCTGCATGATGAGTAAGTGGTGGCTTACTTATATATTTCTTTTTCAAAGAGTGCTAAGGAAGAGAGAGAAATCTTAAAAGAAATGGCTAAAAAGTCCCTTCAGCCCTTAAAGCTGAAGTCAGGGTCTCCTTCTGTCGTGTCTTTGAGCTAAGCAACAAGTCTCAGGAAACAAATAGTGAATACCACCATCGATTTTGTTAAAAAAATTATCCAGTTAAACATGTGAATCTCAAAATGCTCTTCAAATCATAATAGCTAATCATTCATCCACCCACGTTCTTCCTTCAGTCAAGAAGCTCAGCGAGTCAACACAAGTGCGCCCTCAGCTCCCTGCACGGCTGGCTGGCGGCTGGTGGGTTAGACTCCCCGCTTACCCCAGGAAGCACGGATTTTGGAATGTCACAGGGTTTTCTTTTCTCTCCTTTTCTTCATTTGAACCCCCCACCCCCATCCCGCCGCCGCCACCAATTCCTTTTTGTCGGCTACAGGTCCAAGATGGGTACATTGTAAGGGAACAGACGAACGCAGCCTGCCCGGTTGAGGAAGGAGGGAAAATAAATTTCACCAGCACGGGCCGCTGCAAATAAATCAGGGACAGAGACACTTTGCAGCTCAGGGGAAAGCACCACGTTGCCGTCCAGGCTTCAAAGCCGCGGGGTCTTTGTTTTTGTGTCCTTTATAAAGTGGCCCATGGGGACCGCAGGCTGTGTAGTGGGAGTTCCCACTTCCCAATCTGGCCCCAAGGGCAGAGGAGTCCGGTGGAGAGGAAAACCCTGAACTTCCAAAAGCATCCCCTGGCAAGCAAGGGAGTTTCAGGGTTGGTGTGGGGAAATGTAAAAGGAGGGGGGGGG
>LNAC01000785.1:497481-581257 GCA_002007465.1 Ailurus styani | reverse complement strand
CGCGGGGAGGTGGGAACGGAGCGCGGGCCGGGAGCCCGGAACCGGCCGCAGGGCAGCGGGCGTGGAGGCGCAGGCCGAGCCCGGGAGCTCTCCCGACGGGACCGCGGCCCGCAGCCCGCATAGCGATGACAGTAACGGGGACTCGGGGACTCGCGTGCGTCGCGATCAGAGTTCCTCGGGGTTTGTTTTGGTTCTTGTTTTCTTCACTGCAGCTCCAAAGACAGGGCCCCGGAGGCTTGCAGTGCGAAAGCGCCGTCTCACATCTAGGTCCCCCCAAGAATCGCCCCGTGGGGTCTGTTCCCTCTTCCTTGAGCTGACTTGGACGTGGAGGGGTGCACGAACTCCACCTTGACCTGGTCGGGGGTGTGTGTGTGGGGGGGGGGGCAGCGAGCTGTAGAGGCTTGCTCCTATAGGAGGCTGATGCAAGTTCAGATTTACAACCCAGAGAGGAAAAACCCACCTGCAGGCAGGTGGCTAGTGGGCGAAGGAGTAGGTTTGAAAATAAGGTCTGGAATTCATTGTGTCCTGGGTTTAGGCCTGGGGAAATTACAAAAGGTTCAGGGACAGTTGAATGGGGAGAAGCCATGATTGCTTTCTGGAAGGAATTTTTATCCCTTCACTTACCTATGCAACTTCAAACTCTAGCCGGTCTGCACTGTCAGTCAGACAGTTCCTTGGTTGGTCTGTTTTGTTCATATACTCAAGCTGCTGGGACTTCCAACATCAGCTACAAATAGTTTTTTTTTTTCCCCCTCCCATAAGCATAAAAAGTCAAGGGGCATGCCAGCAAATCTTGCCTGTAATGTTGCAAGTGGTGCAAGGGGCTGAGGAACAGTGTGGAGTTCTGAGAGGAGGAAACGTGGTGGGGGTGGGGGAAGTCGCCTTTCATTCACATCTAAAAACCAGTGGCATGTTTTCCTCAGAGAAGAATCTTTGAGGTGAAGCAGAACTGAAAAGTTTTCCTCGCAACTTATGTTCTAAACAAATTATACTTTCTTATTTAAGAAATCTCAGGTTTTAAAAATAGTACGGCGGGCCACCACTTCAGTTAGGGATGTCCGAAGGTCCCACGAGGAAGTTTTCCTGGTCACTTTTGTACCTCACGCCTTCAAGTATCAAATCAGGACAGAGTTTCCAAACTGGCCTTAATGTTCTATGAAAAAAATAAAAACCTGCCCCTACAGCTAGAAGCAGACCCTTTTCTGCTAACTCTTCATGCATAGTTTTGATGAGGTGTGAGAGCCTAGAATGTTAAAACGTTCCCCTTTGTAACTGACAGGGACAACGTTGCGTTTTTATCAGTAAAATAAGCTGATATAACTTATAGGGATATACAGGAAGCAGATGTCTACCTTGGCAAGTTGCCATTTTTATAGCCCTGTTCCAAGCCTAAACCACACTTTTAAATAATTAGTTACTAACTAATGAGATCCAAAAATAAGTTGTCAAAATAGAAGAGGGGGGTAGATTCTTGAGTGACCAAGGGCCCATTTTTTAAAAATCCCTTTCAAACAGGGGGAGGGGGTAGGAATTAGTATTCTCTAAGACCATTAATTAGTGCAATTTCAGTCAGTGCCTGGGGCTTTACCTCTTCTCACGTGAGCCTCTCTCTCTCTCTGGTGATGAGTATTTGGAGGGTTTATTGCTTTGTTAAAACGAAGTCCTTTGCTTGGGGGAAAAACCAACAACTCCACAAAACCCAAGTTTGTCAAGGAACTTTGGTGACTTGTCACCTCACTACTGTTAATTAGCTCCCTCTACTAAAAGAGTGACTGACTTCTTAGCCAGGAAGGAAGACCATCTCTTCATGGAGTTTTTTGTTTTGTTTTGTTTTTTGTTTTTGGGTTTTTTTTTTTTTTCTGGTCCATTGGCTTGTTTTCATGTGCAGTTTTAACTTAGCAAACTCCATCCAAATTCGACCAATAAAACCCTGTGTGGGTTTTGAGGGGAACAGTTATAGTCAATGCCTGTTTATCCAAAACGGGTGCGAATGGAGTGTTTTGATGAAATATTCCTGTTAAAAACTATTAGTTTTTCGGTAATCTGTCAGTTTTCAAAGAAACACTGGATGTAAAAGAAAAGATATGTAGTGGAATCAATGGTGATCAAGATTGAAGACAGGCAGAATTGTCTGGGTCACCAGGTTGTCTCAGGATCATTTGTTTACTCGGGAAACATTCTTATGGGTATGAGGTGCTCGGAAGATAAGCCATGGTGCTTGTCTTCATGGAGCTTAGGATCTGGAGGGGAAGCTGGCCACAAAGCCAGTCAGTAAAAATTCTGGAAGATGACTTCATTATTGCGATGGGCGCTGGGAAAGGCTCAGGGCAGGCTGTTGAAATTCAGTAATCTGGGGTGGCATTCATGCATTTCTTCATCCAGTTGGCAAAAACTTCAACGGGTACCTGTTGCACTGGGTACATCAGTGAAGAGAACTGTGTGGAACAGTTGTCTACAATCGTTGGTGAGCCTGATGCTTACCGGTGCTGGGTAAAATAAAGGTTCCATCCTCTGGGGCGCCTGGGTGGCTCAGTGGGTTGGGCCTCTGCCTCCGGCTCAGGTCATGATCTCAGGGTCCTGGGATAGAGCCCTGCATTAGTTTCTCTGCTCAGCTGGGAGCCTGCTTCCCTCTCCCTCTCTCTGCCTGCCTCTGCCTACTTGTGATCTCTCTCTGTCAAATAAATAAATAAAGTCTTTAAAAATAAAATAAAATAAAGGTTCCAGGCGCTACCTCTGTGACATCAGGGATTGGACCTGGGAATCCGAATGTCTTGCAAGCACCGTAGCAGGGCGGATCCAGGTGGCTCTTGTCCTACCTTGGGAATCAGTGCTCTGGACGGGGTTGGACTATTCTTGTGGCATACTGTAAAGATGATCTTTCCATCTGTTTGGGGGGAGCATTCCGAAATAATAGAATCGCTCTGAGATTGTTAGAGCAAAAGGAGGCTGTCCAAAGTCTCTCCTTCAGGGGTTCTCTATCTGGATTCATGGAAGAGTTTGGAGGGCCTGTGATCCCTTGGAAATCAAATGCACACTCTTCGGTGTGTGTTGAAGGGTGTTTTTCTGGGGGAGAAGATCCATAACTTTGAACGTACTCTTAAGGAAGATGGTACCTACCTTCCCCCAAGGTTAAGTCCCAAGTCCCCAGGTGTGATTCCGGTCATGTGGCAGACGAGAAAACTGAGATGTGGGGTAACTCCAGGGGGCACCATTGGAGGCTGGGCCTCTGGACCAGCGCCTAGCCTCAGCCCAGTGAAAGGATCAGCAGCTCCTTTACTGTGAGACTTTGTGAGCTCTCTTTGAGGGATGTTTCTGAATTTGGAGTGGATCTCACAATTGATATGCAAATTTAACTCGGTGCTGCTTTTTTTTTTTCTTTTTTATTCTAGGAGAGCTGTTCTTAAGTAACTTGTGTGTTTTACAGTGAATGACAGTGGGTAATCAAGGCAAAGAAAACTGGAAGTTAGCCGAAGAGGTGGTTCTCTAGGGCCCTGCAGCCTCTGGACCTTAAGGCTCCCCAGTTACTTGAATTCCAGACCAAGGGGAGAATGTCTCATACAATAAAGAAAGACTTGGCCATTTCCTTGCAAGTCTGAGTTGGGGATGACTAAAAAGGTTTCATCTGGTATTTTAACCCTTTCAGTCAGTTAAGCAGTTGCTTATTTTATTTCGCTAATCATTTGGATTGAACACGGCCAATGCCCACCGTGACTGTCGCAATCTAGACAGCTTGAGGAAAACATGCTGGAGAGGACACTTTTCACTTCCACTTCCATTCTTCATTCTTGGTAGGTGCAGCTCACGACTGCAAAAAAAAAAAAAAAAAAAAAAACCGGTGAGAGTGAAAATTGATGAATGATGAATTAGGACAATTATCACATGAATGAAATGAATGAAGCCAGTGAAAGAGGACCCACTCACCCTACTGGCCTGTAGCTGGGTTTTCCTATTTCTTAAGCTTTAGTGGTTCCCTGTTTTAGCTGTCGGCAATCTTTTGACTTTACCTGTGGGATCCAGGGCACATTGTTCTGTTGCCTTCGTTGGTTTGAAAAATGCAGCATGAATGAATTGAAACGTTCTCATATTTTTCAGAAAGCCTGAAGAGTACGGTTTACCTCAGTGAAGTAGGATGAAGGGGTGTATTACAATTCAGGTATCTCAGAGGGAAGCAAACATCACAGGCTGCCTGGCCCACATCATGTTCAGCTTCCAAACTTGGAGCTGGCCTTGGGTTTGAGAAATGGCCATGCTCTTTGAAACATCTAATTAAGACTTAAAAACCTTCCCATTTTTGGAAAGTTGTCGCAATGCTCCTCCTTATAAATTTGGCCACCTGAAGAGACATTTGTAGATTTGGCTTGAAGTCATGTGACACTTGGGTTTCACACCATGAACACAACTGAAAATTGGGATCTTTAGAGCACTTAATAACAAATGCCCGGTAGGAATTTGGGGAAAGTCTCATGTTACGAATAGTTCCCTCCCTTCTCCTTTTGCATGTGTAGACAGAATTCCACGGGCTTGTTACTACAACTTGGAGGTGTTTTTGCAAGAAAACTTGTGAGCAAGGGTCTTCTTCCAGATTTTGAACTTGCTAAAGCTCTAGGCTCCTCCTCAGGCCACAGGTGAAGTGGGCTTTTAAGTGAGATTTTTTGGCCCACTCTTCCTGGAAGTTGACGGCACTATTGTTTCGTTTTAGGCGTTCCTGGTAGCAGAGAGCTGAAGTAATGAGAAGGCATCATGGAGGCCCAGTCCCACAGCTCCACGACCACTGAGAAGAAGAAAGTGGAGAATTCCATAGTGAAATGCTCCACGCGAACTGATGTCAGCGAGAAAGCTGTGGCCTCCAGCACCACTTCCAATGGTGAGCAGCCATGGGGATCTAGAGTCATTTCTGTGTTCTGTGCATCTCTTGGACATTGAGCGTTTGCACCTGGCCCAGGGTTTGTCCCTTTAGAGGCTCAAAAAGCAAAAGGAGGCTAAGGGATGGGCAGGCTTTAGTAATCTCTACCTTGGCACCGAAACTATCTGTTTTCTTCCAAATTTTGTAATTTGAGATGTAAATGTGATAGGTTATTTATTATAGGAAGTTCCTGTTGTGGCATTTTGGAAATCATCTTGATTAGTCTGGCAGGAGTTCAAAATACTTTGCATTTCACATGGAAATTCTACACTCGTTGGAATAATTAGTTATTAGTTGTCACAAAAGACACAAAAGTTGCCTTGTCAAGACTTGGTGAGGGGATCTCTGCATTCCCCCACCAACTCTGCACAGTTCATTCCAAAGGATTTTAAAAGTTGTGAGTGGTTGGACCTCAAGGTAACACTGGTGTCTGAGATGCAGGTTTTGCTGGTGGCTTATAAAAATGGACTTAATTGTGTTCACAGGTTTTTTGGGGTGCTATATTTTTTAATATTTTAGCACAATGTCGAGAGGCATTTCAATTCCAGCATGGAACATTGCAAACAAATTCCAGAGCCCTCCCTCTGGGAAAAAAAAACAGACCGAACAGGTTAATAGTGACCGCTTCCTTTTCCTGCATTTCTACTGTCCTAGGCCAGTTGGTACCTTTACTTTCTGTAGATTTCCTAGCCTCCCAGGCCTCCCCCATCGCCCTCCACTTTTCCATGTGCCCTTGAGAAGAACGAGCTGGTCTTTTCTCCTGCCTTTTGGGTACTGCACATCCGGGCACGCTGATTTGCATGAGCCAATCTTCTCCCTCCCTCCCAATGAGCTTTTATTTTATTTATTCCAAGAATAAATATTGCTATTTATTATAATATAATATAAGGTTATTTATTGCAAGTAATAAATATTGCTAGGTTGATTTATAATTTATAAATCATAATTATAATTTTTTTTTAAACATACAACTGGAGAGTCAGAATCTACTTTGGAAGTTAACTGCACCTTCCTTGCCTGACTGTGATACTGTCTGAGCTGACACCGAGGTGCCTGGCCTCTGCTCCCCACGCCCATCCCTGTCCACACCTCCTGGTCCTGGCTCTCCCCAGTGTGCGTTGCTGGCTTGGTTGGGCCACGGGAGGGGCTGGCGTTTAATCCTCCGCTAATGAGTCCAGTTTTGAATTGATCCTTAGGGACATCTATTTATGTCTGAGTTAAAATAATGAATTTACATGCATGTGGAAATTTGTCCCTACTTCTCCCTTTATTTGCGGTATTTGAAGTCCGGACTGGGTCTTATTTTAATGCTGGCTGGATCGTTGTGTTACGCCTCCGGTGTACTTAGAGAAGCCCTGTTTTTGCCTTAAAAAACGTTACGTGACCCTCATTTCTTTTTTTTTTTTCTGGAATTCCTAAAAATTAGGCAAATTTCTTATTTCAGCAATAGAGTCAGAACCTGCAGGGTAGGTTGTACGCTAATTTTCGATAGCGATGTTGCAAAAATAAGCCCTATTGGGTGTTAAGCTTCAGGAAACATCGACTTTGGTTATCTTGATGGCTGACGCGCGCGTGAGTGTGTTTGAGGGTGTGCGGAAGTGTGTGGGTGCGTGTGCGCATGCGTGCATAGGAGTGTGCACGGGGGTGCATGAGAACCGGTGAGAGAACGCATGTCAGCCGGCTGCCCCGTCCTTTCTGAATCTGCCCGCAAGTTTGTCCTGAGCCGCACTGACCACGAGTTCCTCTCATGAGTGTGTTTGGGTGACTCAGAACAGAACCAACCTAACCAGCTCCGCGGGAGCCCAGCAGTCCCTCGAGAACATGACCCAGAGAAGGAGCGGTCGTGATTCACAAAGTTGGGCCTGGTGTCTGAACCAATCACAGATCCTGAACCCAACTCCGCGGGCTTTTGGCCCTGGGACGCCTGTGTCCTTGGAATGCATGTGGCCCCCCTAGCGGGGGTAGAACCTGTCCCGTTTGGGGGTGAATGCTCATGAGGTTTGCGGGGCACAGGCCTGGATGCTGTCAGCACAGCCGATGCTGTCAGCTCTCTGTTCCCAGTGTTCCTGTTTCTCCGAAGGGCTTTATTAACTTCCGATTTGGGGGTAATAGAAAGACCCAACCAAGTAATAGACAAATGGAAGTGGTGGTTTGATGCATGGGTTACCGTCCTCTGGGAAGGTTCCAGGAAAACCGGAAAACAAATTCAAAGACAAGAACTAAGACCTTTACTTCGCGATTGCTCTGTGTAAGCAATGCTGATACTCATCCCAGGGTCCTTCGCAGGTTCTCCTAACTAGTTCAGAGCCTCTTTGGAGCCCCAGGATCCTGCTCCAGGGGCTGGACTGACCCAGCCTCTTATTTGTTCTGCAGACTCCTACCTGGCCTCCCACTTCCCTCCACACTTGGCTGCGGTCACCCAGCTTGGCTGGGGGCTTTGGTCCGGGTTCGCTTTGGGTTTCAGTGTCTGTGGCGCTGTGTGTGTGTGTGTGTGTGTGCTAGCAGGTGTCATTGCCTTGGTCATCTGTTCTTTTGTCCGTTCTGTCTCCTTTTCTCTTTACAAACATTTCAGAGGTGCCTTGATACCTGCATGGAAGCTGTTCGCACAAAGGACATTAAAATCATTTCCATCCGATCGTAGCTAGTACTGATTGCTGCTGTGTCCAGGGGTGTTCTTGGGCTTTCTTTACAGAGCTTTGAAATTCAGGGATTTGTCCATGAACGGTGAAAGATGAATTTAGTATCAAGAACCAAACGGATGCAATACACGCATTTTTCCCCTCCCGTCCGCAATTTCATGATTATAATAAAATAAAGCAAGCAAACAAAAAAGTTTTGTTATTGGTGCTGTGTTAGGTTGACTTAATTTCCAGCCATTACGCGCTACAGTTTGTTCCCGATTGTGAACCTTCCAGCCAAACCACGCACATTCCAATGCATGTCCTTACACATCTGTTTTCTTAGTTTTCTCAGCTGAGTATCTAGTCCTAGAACAACATTCATACAGAGTTTTGTTTAAACACACACATTCACACAACCCAAATGTATGGTTCAAAAACGGAACAGCCTTCTAAATAAGCATTTGACTCTTAACGCTGAAATTTAAAATGACACACACAAGTGAAAAACTGCTCTGAGTCTTGTATGGGGAGAAAAAGACAAGCCACATTTGATTTTTGTAACATTTAAGACCTGATGTCAACCTAGAAAGCATTTAGTATTCTTACCCAGGAACCGCAGTGTATGCGTTTCTTGTGTTTGATTTTAAGCTTTAGGGTTATTTAGTAAAGATAAATGACAGAAGAAAAGACTTTCGGTTCTCTGAATCTTTGTTACGTGCAATTGTGAGTGAAGGATTATTTTTGGCATCTAATGTATTTCACATACACAGTGAGCGCTCACATATTAGGTGCCATTGTTTACTTAAAAACCGCCAAATGTGCTAATATGCTAGCACCGCAAGGAAAATTCCTTAATAATCTGTTTGTTGCTGGTATGGATTCGTTGCTTTCAAAGCTGCATGTTATGTTTTGTAAATAGTAAATGGTTTTTAGCCCAGATATTCCACGGTTTTAAACACTGTCCTTATCCTGTGATATTTTCTTCCATGACTTGCAAATACTGACTTTCCAATCTGAAGTGTTTTATGTCATTTCTGGCCCACGATTTTCTTTGAAAAGAGTAATCTGATCTTTCTTATTAACCTACTACTCTGCTTTAGAAGGCAGAAAGGCCCTAATAATGAACGTATGTAGGCCATGGTCTTGGAGATCTTTTATTGGCTCTGATGGTTATTGGGAACATACCTTAAGTGATAGAAAGCAGAAATTATTATCCTAATGGTGATGCAATGTGAAACCAGAGTTGATAGATTAATAATGGAGAGGAAGTTCCCTGTTCTCTTTATTCCTTTCCAGGGGAAGGACTTGGTTCTTTTCTGCTTAAAAAAGCCTCTTAAGGGTTTGTAAGGGGAGAGTGTTGTGGTCTGCAAATATGTAAGGAGATACCTTTTTTTTTTTTTCACTTTAACCTTTGGTTACTTCCTGGCCCTGGGATTTTCTTTCAAACTGTCCAGTAACACCTATCAGTGTATCGTGGTAGCAGGTGGTCTCCTGGCTGAGAGTTATGGGGGCTCGGAGTTTTTTAGGGAATTTGGAATTCAGTGGCTTTCCTCCATCATAAGGTCTTGTCTCCTTGACTTTTTTTTTTTAATGGTACGAGAGGGTGTACTTAATTCTGCTCAGAAACGGGTGAGCAGTTTGTATCCTATAACCCTATAGACTGAGTTTTAGTTTTCTTGTACCTTTAGGTGTTCAACCTTTTTATTTTTTTTCCCTTGGCCACATTTTGTTTCCTGGCACATGATGGATGGGAAGGGCTGTCAGATAAAATGGATTTCAAATTATAGGATGGTTGGTTAGGAGAACCCACAAGTTTGGGGATGGGAAGGCTTGGATTGAGTTCTGGCTCTGGGTCTAGACAAGCTGCGTGAGTGCGGGCAAATTAACTCCTCAAAGCCTCAGTTTCCTCATCTTTTTAGCAAGAAAGTAATGAGACCCACTTCACAGGATCTTTAGGGGATTAAGTGAGGCAGTGTCTGTAGCCTTCTGTCAGAAGAGCTTAGCAGATGTCAGCTATTGTTCTTGGACAGAGCATGTGGACGAGTTAAATGCTACGAATCCAAAACAAAAGGACCGTGTTTTCTTGAAAATACACATAGGTTTTGAAATTAAGGGAAAATTGTTTGGGAAAAGTAATTTTGAATCTGCTGGACCCTGGAAAATAGTTCAAGATGTTTCACAAATCCTGAATGTGACTAAGTTTGTACATTTTTTTTAATTAACATGTAATGTATTATTTGTTTCAGGGGTACAGGTCTGTGAATCATCAGTCTTAACACAATTCACAGCACTCACCATAGCACATACTCTCCCCAATGTCCACCACCCAGCTCCCCCGTCCCTCCCACCCCACCCTCTCAGCAACCCACAGTTTGTTTCCTGAGATTAAGAGTTTCTTATGGTTTGTCACCCTTTCTGGTTTCGTCTTGTTTCATTTTTCCCTCTCTTCCCCTGTGATCCTCTGTCTTGTTTCTCAAATTCCTCATATCAGTGAGATCATATGATAATTGTCTTTCTCTGATTGTACATCTTAAGGAAGCGTCCATCGATGGCAAAGTTTCTGTATCATTCTTCTGAATGCTTCCTTAAGCCAGAAAATCAGGAAGATAATTTTGAGAAAATTTATTTTGAATTCTTGGCTGTTTGGCTTAGCATAAGAAACAGCATGTGCATGTCCCTTTTCTTGATTCTTTTTTCTAGGGTAAAGTGTTTCCCATTTAGGAGATGGTTTGTGTTGTATTAGAGTTTATGCTTCCTAAAGGAGCGTTCACCTTTTTAAACCAACTAAGTAATGATGGATAATCTGATTCTCGTAAGAGCCCCGGCTCCCTTGCACTCCACACTCACGTGTCCCAGAACCCAGCAACCTCTGATTCTCATTTTGGCTGAGTAGATCACCTTTCCTGCAGTCACCCAGGCTTGAAACCGCACCGTCACCTTTGACCCTTCCGGCTCTCATGCTTCCCACATCCTACTAGTTTTGAAGTCCTGGTAGATTTCCCTCTGTAATTATTCACCCCTGTGTCCCTTCAGGCCACCCTACTGTGCTGGGCTATTTAAAACCTACTACCTCATGCCTAGACAGTTAAAATAACCTTCTGTCCAATCACCTTGCCTTTGGTCTCTGCACTTCTCCTTTATGGGACTTGTTCCTGCCAAATTAATCTTTTTATGGTTCTGCTCACGCCACGCCCCTCCTCTAGAACCCTCAGTGATTCCCAGCTACATATAGAATACTGTTCAAAACCCTTTGATTAACATTTAGGTATCTTCCAAAATCTGACCGCAGTCTGACTTTCTAGTCTGATCTGCTGCTACCATACTTTCCCATCTGTAACCCATATTTTAGTTAAATTGAAGGGCTGGCTCTTTGCTTCCGTTTATGTTGTTCTTCCATAGAATCAGTGTAAATTCTTCTCAGCTGTGACTATGTCCTCCGTCTCTCTCTCTCTCGCTCTCTCTCTCCATACGGTCTTGTGTCCTTCCGGGAACTACCTGTTTGCACTTGGTTTTTTGGGTATTTTCTTTATGATTATTATTTTCATGAATAGATTCTATTTTGGAGAAGTGTTAGGTTTACAGAAAAACGGAGCCAAAAGTACGGAGTTCCTGTCCATCCCCTAACCCCGTCGGTCCCCCTGTTGTTAACAGTGTGGTGTATTTGTTAAGACTGATGGACCAGTATTGGCGCACGATTATTAACTAAAGTCCCTAGTTTTCATTAGAGTCCGCTCCTGGTGCGGTAGATCCTGTGGGCTTGGACGAATGTGTCAGGACATGTAGCCACTGAGACAGTGCCTTACAGAATAGTTTTACTGCCCTAAAAATCCTCCGCGCTTCACCTGTTCCTCTCTCTGCCCTCTCCAGAACACTTAGTGGTTTACCTTTTAGTTAAAACTTTTTTTTGTAATTTAAATTTTAGCTAGTTAACATACAATGCAATTTTGGTTTCAGGAGTAGAATTCAGTGATTTGTCACTTATATACAACACCCTTTGCTCATCACAAGTGCCCATCTGAGTACCATCCCCCATCTAGCCCATCCCCCACCCACCTCCTTCCATCAGCCCTCAGTCGTTCAGAGTCTCTCATGGCTTGTTTCCTTCTTTCTCTCCCTCCCCCCCTCCTTTTTTTTTTACCCCCCCTGCCCACATGTCCATCTGTTTTCTTTCTTAAATTCCACGTATGAGTGAGACCGTATGGTATTTGCCTTTCTCTGACTTATTTCGCTTAGCATAATACTCTCTAGCTCTGTTCACGTCTTTGCAAATGGCAAGATTTCATTCTTTTTGATGGCTGAGCAATATTCCATTATGTATGTCTTCTTTACCCATTCATCAGTTGGTAGACATCTGGGCTTTCTCCAGTTTGGCTAGTGTTGATATTGCTGCTATAAACATCAGGGTACACGTACCCCTTCAAATCTGAATGTTTGTCCCCTTTGGGTAAATACCCAGTAGTGCAATTGCTGGCTCGTAGGGTAGCTCTATTTTTAACTTCTTGAGGAACCTCCACACTATTCTCCAGGATGGCTGCCCAGCTTGCATTCCCACCAACAGTGCAATAGGGTTTCCCTTTCTCTACATCCTCGCCAACATTTGTTGTTTCCGGCGTGCTTGATTTTAGCCATTCTGACAGATGGTATTTCATTGTGGTTTTGATTTGCATTTCCTTAGTTAAAAATTTTTTGAACGTAACACCTGATTTGTTCCCCCACGGCCCACCCCTCTTCAGTAGCTTGTGGTGGGCCATCCCCAGCGGACATCCAGTGGGCCTGCACGGTATGCTGCCCAAGCCTGCCAGGACTTACGGCCGCTCCCCGGGAGACAGGGGCCATGGGACATGTGGAGCCCAGTGGCAGTGTTAAGGCCGGGGTTTGAATCCCAGCTCTGTCACTGCATTGCTGTGTGATCTTGGGCTAATTACTTAACCTCTCTGAGGCCGGTACCAAGTACCCACATGTCAGCTATTATTAGTAAATAGGCTCTTGTGAGCATAAGTCAATAGGATTTCATTCATGGGCACCTCTCATCTTGTTCTTTCAGCACAACATCATTTGGAAATAATCTAGGAGTGGGTAAACTTTAATCTGATCAAGAGAATTAGAGGGTACTGGTTTGCAGGAAACTCTTAAAATGTGATCCTCAGGACCTAGTTTAACAGGCAAGTAAGCAGGTGACAGGAGCTGCGATCAGCAAACTGCTTTGAATCACTGGTCCCGAAATTGGCACACGTTTGGATTTAACTAACCAAACACTTTCAGGGTCTACTTCTTATTCATAAATATTCATTCAAATTATGGGATGAAATCAGTAATTCTGTGCTAATGGGCTTCCCCGAGGGCAAGGCTCCTTTTCCTCGTGTATATAACTATTGGATTTCTCCTCTAAAAGGACAATTCTTGGGCACCCAGATAAATGAGGAATGAATATCAAACCCATCTGGCCAGAGCCTTCCACACTTGGAATAAAAAGCCACGGTATGGTGTGTACGGCTTCTGGAAAGTTTCTGGGCTGCTTTGATTACTTGTGATCAAGTGATGTGGTTATTTCGCGTTTCCAGAAATAAAGTGGTCAGAATCAGAAACAGTAACTGTAAGGGCAACGGCAACAGCTCAGGGCCAAAAGGGTGCTCGTGGGTGGGTGTGCGCCCTCTAGGGAGGTGGCGCAGTTGCCTTCCCCCTCCTACCCCTTTGGCCCGGTGGGGGAAGGGCCTGCGAGTCCAGGCAGCTCGCAGGGTGGGATGCTAGAGGATTGCCACCCTGAGCGCTGGGTCCACCAGGGTCCCAGGCAGAGAAGGAGGTCAGGCGGGGCTGGGGGGGGGAGAAGGAAAAGCAAAAATCTCCTTGTTCTCTTGTTTACGTGGAAATCTTTCCAAACATGTCTGCCGTCATTCACATTTATTTAAAAAAAAAAAAAAACTTACATGGTGCACAATTCACTCTTTTCATGGTTCGTGCCTATGAGTTTGGACAAAATCGATGGAGTCATGTAGCCGCCCCCACAGTCAGGACACAGGTCCAGCTCTTCCCCTCTCCCCCAAAATTTGATAAATACTTGCTTTTTAAACTTGGCTTAGTTATACATAAGAGTCAGTAGTAATAACAGGAAGCATTAGTGTTGCAGTTGCCGCTGGATGTTATGTGTATTTCATGTTTTCAAGAAGTCCATGATTTTTTTTTTTTTAGGCCCTGTGCATATTGTTTTTCCCTCTTTTCTGAAATAGTTCGTGTTGAATTGATAGCGGAAGTAAAACGTTCTTGTAGATTGCCCAGAAGTATATGGCCTAGTGACTCTGCTAGTCTGTCCTTTCTGAGTGTCCGGGCTGTGTATTGTTTCCTTTTAGGCCAATTTAAAATGTCATTTTACTTAAAACTACAAGGCGCTCGCGTTACTGAGGGCTTTTTCTGCTCTTGTTTTGCCTCCATGAATTAATTGCACAAGAACATTAGAATCAGAACACGTAATGCAGCTCCAACCTAGAGAAAAAAAATTGCAAAGCCTTTGTTAAATCTGTTTTCTTTCTCTTTTTTCTTTCCTTTTTTTCCCCTCTTTTTTGTAACTTCTCTCCCCCCTCTATTTTTATAGATGGCACTTCATCTCAGGTAGGGGAACATTTTTATTATAAAAGTTCTTCCTACTCTGACTTAGGCTGCTGTTTTTCCTTTTTTTTTTTTTTACCCCTTTCTTTGACTCTTTCCTCTTCTCGGGCTCTCTCTCTCTCTCTTTTTCCCCTTTAGTTGTAGAAAGTTGAGTTCCATCCCAATTATTAAATCTTAGGAGACCATTCCCACATGGTTCTGTAAATGGTAGCTTCATCCTGCCTCCTTTCATCTCCTCCCCTGCTCTCTGGCTTGACAGTTGAAAAGGTCTGGCTGTGCCACACAATGGTTTGATTGGTTTCTCTGGGGGAGACTTTTCCCTGGCTCATCATTCGCCAGGCAGGTGGACCAGAAAGTCTCTTGATTCTTTTGTTGCCTCTCAAAGTCCGAGGTCTTTGACTGAATAAATCCGCCGTCATGGGATAATTTGCTAAAAGGAGCCTGGAAGATGTGAGAGAAAAGCCTCCCGACTTGGGTGCCGCATTAATGAAGTAACGGAGCCTTGGAGTTTGCAATTGAAAAATCACCAGGAATGCAGTGGGTGGAGACGGGCTTCTTTTATTTCCCATAATAAACTTTTAGTTCTATCATTTAAGGCCTGCCTGACCCTCTGCTTGCCTGCCGGCCCACTCTGGGTTTTGGCGCTGGGTTTGGGCGCTGTGTCTCGTTAGTCATTAGATGGCAGGGGATGGAAAGCATTCCATATGACAGGACTAAGGTTGAGTTAACACAGGACGAAAAGTAATTTACAGATAGGCTGTCCCCAGCCATCTTTGTAGCCCCTGATAAGGTTTCATTTCAGAATGGATAGGCGACATTTCCACTCACGGGCCCATTCCGCGACACCTGTGATAACAGCTTCTGGATCCTAATTGAAATTGGTTTCAAAATGGATTTTCACTTTTCTCTGTCTGTGGAAAATATTGAATGGACTCAGAGCTGCCACAGAGAACCCCAGACCTTGGAAAATGGAGCGGGAAGCCAGGATCATCTTTCATAACAGTGTCGATGATATGACAGTTTTGTTATCTGTCTTATTAATGAAATCATTGATCACTTGATGAGGAAGATAATACACTACGTTCCACCGTGTTCATGAAGCTCAATTAGATTCGTATTACAAAGAAGGGGGGGGGAACAAACAATGGAACTAAAGTAGGAAAGGTCACTTAAAACTTTTCATTCCCAAAGGAACCATTTCGGATCAGGGCATTCCCAGTGATTGCAGTCCAAGTCATTTTGAAATGATCAGAGTCAACGCGACATCCCAAGACCACTGTTTTAGCCAGTGTGGGCTCATCCACGATTTTAGTAAAGATTCATTAAGTGAAAATCAGAAGTTGGCAGGAGAATCGGGAGTTTGGGGGCGGGGGGGGGAGGGAGTTCTGAATGAAATGCTTTAGAACGAGCAGAATGGGAAAAACAAAATCCACAGAACCTCTTCCCTCCCCATGGTGAAGGGATTTGGGGCTTGTGCTGGGTAGGTCCGGTGGATAAGGAAGACCAAACTGGAAGAAAAGTAGCTTATTGTCTGCTCCTGCCTTAAAGTGCTTGGGGAATCCTAGTAAGATGGGAATTGGGTTTGGATTTAATGAGGTGGCTCTATTGTTTGGGGTCGGGCTGCCCTGGAATGTGCTCTCTGTTCCTCCCCAAGGAGGGGACGAGATGTTGATGACTGCTCATGTTTCACGGTGAACCATACTCTTAGGTGTTTCTCCTTTCTCAGTGCCAGCAAGGATCAATCCGGTCCCATCTGAGCTTGAAAGAGGAGCTGTGATCAAAGGCTCTAATGATGTCACTGATCTCTGGTGATTGATTAGGAACAGAAGTTCTGGGGAATTCTGCCTTATAATTCCTTATATTTCCTTATCATTTCAAATTCATTAGTGTCTCCCATTAGGGGAGCTAGCAGCTAATCTGCAAAATTACAAAAATGAAGGATAAGAGCACACGGTGTATTTTTCTTCTGGATCTGTCTGTGTCTGTTTTTAAGTTTACTGGAGCTGTGGCTACATTATAAGCCACCTTCCCCTTTAAGTGTTCTGCAGAGAAGTCGAAGTCCTTCTCTAAATCGGGATACATATTTTGGAATTCTGCATATATGTTGGGACAATATTATTTGGGAGCAAAAGCCTTTACATTGTTTCCAAGGCAGTCTAATCATATAGAATGTAGTAACGCATAAGGTAGGCAATCATTAAGTCTATTTGAATGTTTTATTACCTTGGAAATTCAGGATTTTAGGATTTCAAAGGTCCTTTTACTTATTTTTATGGAACTAGTTAACATTTTCCTCTTGCCAGTCAAAAATAAAAATCAATGCATTCCATGCCAAGAGGTGAGAAACTGGGACAACTGGGGAAGATTCGACTTGGAAGGGAATAGTAAAAGCAAGAGTGAGCGAGAGATCTCTTTCTGGAACCGCTCTTGACTGTACTGTAACTATTGGCTTAGGTCCACCTAGAGTAGGGTTGATTGTGAAAGCACTGGAAAGAATTCTGTTTTGGAAGGCACTGCAGCCCGAGAAAGAAAAGTTGAATGGAAAATGGAAAACGTACAATATTATTAAAGTTACCGTTACCTTGTGTGGTTTGCTCTGGGTTGTCATGGGCTGTTGCTTCATGCTTGCTTACAGCTAATTCCTTTCACAGAAAACTTCATTTTTTCAGAGAACCACTCTGAGTAGGCCTGTGCGCGTGTCTAAGGAGGAGAGACCATGCAAATGAGCCTTTGGGAGAAGGTGGTGAGGTAATTATGAATCCTAAGCTGTAAGGGATGTCAAAAACTCCCCTTTCACAGAATACGTGTAAGTTCTATTGGCAGTGATAAGAAAAATAATCCCAGACCCTTGCCTGTAACCAAAAGAGAACTTCTAGAAAGAACAGAACAATGGCACGGTTAAAATAATGGAACTTCCAGCAATGTAAACATTTTCTGGTAAAATATGAACCTAATACTCAGTTGAAGATTTCTTCCAAGCATTTAAAAGCTAGAGAACACACAGTGGCCCATTTCACATTAAGTTTAAATCAAATCTGTCTTGAAAAACTAATGTTTCTAGGCTTGTTTTCAAATCCTGGCAAGTTGCAGAGCAGTAGAAAAGTTCCTTTCCTATAAATGTTGACAGCAGTTCCGGTGGAGGCTAGCAATGTTTTATAAATAGAGTTTACTTAGCAAAAACCATATGTATGCCGAGTGAAATAACCTCACATTTATTTATGTTTTGATTTATAGAAAACATGTGCCCCTTGACAAAGCCTTTGGGCTCTTTTCCGCAATTAAAAGGAATCACATTCGAAAAAAAAATAGCTACCATCTTAATGGGAAACTTTTTCACATAAATTCAAAGCACCTTCTTTGATCAGTTTCACACAAATTGAGACTATTTCCATCCATCAATTTAACCCCCCAAACTGGGTGAATTGAAGGAAAGCAAGATGCCTATAAACACACACACCAGCATACACACTGCTTGAATATTGGGGAATCCAAGGGTGAAAAAGGCTGGGTAACAGGACAGTGGTAGTATGTCCTTGAAGCAGGAAAATTTCTATTGTTGCTTCCTCCTGCTGGTGACTAATGTTGGTGTAGCTGGAGGTCCTAGTCCTCTTGTTTGTTTTGTTGGTTTTTAGGCTGCATAGGGGGAACGTGATCCCATGTGTACCCGTCGCCAGGTCTTCGTCTGGCTACCAGAAAAGTGTCTATACCTTGATTCTCTCTTTCCAACAACAATAGGTGAGAAGGATAGAGAGGCAGAGGGAACGCTTTGTAAATTCCTTATCTAGTTCCTTTTTCTTTTTGAAAATTGTATGAGCTGCGACCAGGCTATAAAATACTGCTTAATTACCATCCTAGACTAGATCAATGATTTTGTACTGTACTCTGTACTGTACTGATTTTGTACTAGATCAATGATTTTGTACTGCCTGTTGATGCCAGGCAGTGGGGGGATTGGAGGCACAGAGAAATTTAATGTTTAAATATAGAAATTTGATCAGACATGGGTATACTAATGAAACAAGTATAAGTCTTACATGTAATTGCTGGTTATAATTTTGTACCCTCTTTTAACTTGGGAAGCTTTTCATTTTTAAGTACGAATGAGGGATTATATGTGCTTAGAAAAAGAGAGTTAAATTTTTATGGAAAATCTTCCTCATGAAGGTGATGTCAGTTTTCCAAGCCCTTCCTAGCCTAGTTCGTGCCTCCATGCAGTTGGGAACAAGTTCTGTTGAGCATAGCAGGAATTCTTTCAAGAGCAGCATGGCCTCAAACAGAAATGAACCATCTTTTTCAGCATGGGGGCTTAAATGGCAACCCAGGACCCCTTGAGGTTCATGGGTAGGCTTCAGAAAATGGACCGACACCTCAAAATTGTTTCATGCACTGCTCTATGGGTACGTGCCTGCACCACCTTTGTTCGGGTTCTTAAAAACGTTCATGACATAGTATTTGCCAGAATCACTTGTCTATAGGGCAGTTTTGCAGCTCTAACTTTCTTTAGGAAAATATTGATTGAATGATTAGAATGGCCCTTTGAAGGAATGATTATTTATGAGATGAGAACCCTACAGTGTTTAGGGACTAGGAAACTATCTTTCTCATATAAAATGTGAAGTGATAACCATAGTTGTGACCCCACTTAGTTGATAGGGGCTTCACACTAAGAATGCAAAAGATTCTGCGTGCACATCACTTTATTTCTCTTTTTTTTAATTTTATTTTTAATTTATCTCTTTTTAAATTTTTTTTTAAAGATTTTATTTATATATTTGACAGAGAGAGAGAGAGAGAGAGAGAGATCACAGGTAGGCAGAGAGGCAGGCAGAGAGAGGGTGGAAGCAGGCTTCCTGCTGAACAGGGAGCCCGATGGAGGACTCGATCCCAGGACCCTGAGATCATGACCTGAGCTGAAGGCAGATGCTTAACCCACTGAGCCACCCAGACGCCCCTACCTTATCTCTTTAAATGAGGAACTTGGGTATATGATTTAAAGAGCTATTCCCCCCTCAAAAACTCTGTCTCTATAATAGCCACCTTAGGTTCCCCAGGACTTCAGAAGGAGCGTGAAAGGAGTGAGTTAACATAATTTCAGTTTAGATAGGGAAACGCAGGGGCGCCTGGGTGGCTTAGTTGGTTGATCGTCCGACTCTTGATTTTGGCTCAGGTCACCATCTCGGGGTTGTGGAATCGAGCCCCATGCTGGGATCCATGCTCAGGGTAGAGTCTGCTTGCCCCTCACCCTCTGCCCCCCGCCAGCCCCCCAACCTGTACATGCTCTCTTTCTCTCTCTCAAATAATAAAATCTTTCAGAGAAAAGGAGGGGGGAGATCTACAATTCTTTCAGATTAACCTGTACAGGTTATGTGCATGTGTCTGTCTTGGGTTAAAAGCTACTGAAGACTTTGTTCAGGCTGCAGTGTGCTGTCCCAATGGTAAGTGGAGACCATCCCAGGTATTTTGAAGTGCTATCTACAGATAACAGTTTCAGGTGCAAATCTAAGATTTTTGCCCAGTTTTGACTGGATTGCTGATAATTACAGGTAATTGCCACGAAAGCAGTAGATATTTCCCCTGAAATCTGAGATGTGTGCGTTCTTGATTTAGATCTGGTTTCATTAATTACTGACCTCCCTTCTGGCACTCATCTTCCTGGTTGCACGCGGTCATCGTCTGTGTTTGGGACTGCTGAAGGAGCATTTCGCCTTTCATGTGACTAGCTCTTCGCACACCATGGCCCTCCTTTAGACCTCCTGACCATTGTCATAGAGTGCTCGGCATAGTCTTCTGTTTGGCATCTGGTTTGATGTAATTCTATTTCAGCATGGCCTCAATGTGAGAGCATTTGCAAATTTCTTTGATGCTAATTTACTTGCTTTAAACTCTTTGGAGTGGAAAAAAGAAACAAAGCCAAGAGCACAATAAACTTTGATTACCAGGCTCCTAAACACTGAACCTCTCAAATAACCCGTATTTGTCATTGTTTTTTGAGAGCGGTACTTATAGACTGAGGCTGGGGAGTGCCTTACTGCTGTCCTTCAGACACAGCCGAGGGAAAGGCACTCAGCCAGAGGCCGGAGGACGTGTGCCGACGTGAGATGATGCCACGTAAGGAAGATGACGTGGTTCGTTGTACAGGGTGTAGTCAAATAATGCCTCTTGGAAAGCGTTTCCATGAAAATGGACACTAAAGAGTATGAGCAATGAAGGGCACCTGAGACCTTAGGCCCCCCTATCTGGTTTTCTGCTTTCCTTTCAACTTTTTTTATTTTTAAATATTTTTTATTTATTTATTTGACAGAGAGAGACACAGCGAGAAAGGAAACACAAGCAGGGGGAGTGGGAGAGGGAGAAGCAGGCTTCCCACTGAGCAGGGAGCCCAATGGTAGGGCTCGATCCCAGGACCCTGGGACCATGACCTGAGCTGAAGGCAGACACTTAATGACTGAGCCACCTGGGCGCCCCTCCTCTCAACCTTTTAGTTGAGTTCATTCATTTTTATTAAAGGTCCTCCTGCTCATTGGGAAATCCAGAAAGTTACAGAGAAACGCTTGGGCTTGCTTTCCGTCTTGTCGCTCTGTTGGCGGTCTCTGTCTTGTGCTGCGTGTTCAGGTAGCCCGATGCTGGGGACACTTGGCATGTCATGTACTGCTGTCCTGCAGCTTGATGTAGCTGGTGACATGAGGCATTCCACCAGGCTCCTCCAGCTGGCCATTGACAGTTCTCTTTTCCTTTTCTAATTGTAAATGAGGATATGATGAAAATCCTAAAAAATTCAGTGGGTTTGACCACACCTCACCAAATTAGCTTCAAGAATTGTAGCAACTTAGATTTCCGTCAAGCTGTTTCTGTGAATGCTCATTCTTAGAGACACTTGGCAGCATAACAGGATCAGTGAAAACATCTCCTCGTTTCTTAAAAATTTCTAATGGGGGCACTGGGTGGCTCAGTGGGTTAAAGCCTCTGCCTTCGGCTCAGGTCATGATCTTAGGGTCCTGGGATCAAGCCCTGCATCGGGCTCTCTGCTCAGCAGGGAGCCTGCTTCCTCCCCTCTCTCTGCCTGCCTCTCTGCCTACTTGTGATCTCTCTCTCTGTGTCAAATAAATAAATAAAATCTTTAAAAGAAAATTTCTAATGGAAGTATAACACGCAGATAGAAAAGTGTACATGGCTGGGGCACCTGGGTGGCTCAGTTGGTTAAACGTCTGCCTTCGGCTTGGGTTATGATCCCGGGGATGGAGCCCCGCATCAGGCTCAGAGGTTGGCTGTTGGGTCCTTGATTTTTGGTGGACCTGGGGACACGTTTCTTCTGGGTACACACCTGGGAGTGAAATGACTGCTCCAGAGAGAGTGAGTGTATTTAGCTGTAGGACAGTCTGCCTCCTGGTTTTCCCATGTAGTTGTACGGATTTGCTCCTTGTTCTTGCCAGCACTAAGTTATGTCCCGTATTTCTCATTTTAGCTGTTCTCTTAGCTGTGTAGTGGTAGTTAGGTGTGGATTTACCTTGTCCATGATGTCGAAGGGAGTGAAGCATCTTTTTAGATATTTATTGTTCGTTTGGATATTCTCTTTGGTGAAGTGTCAAGATCTTTTTTTTTTTTAATTTTAGTTCTTTAGAGATAAAGAATTGTTTCCTAGTTGTCCTATCACTGATTTGAAATGATACTTGTATCTGATGCTACCTTACTATATTTTATAGTCTTTTTCTGTTTTATTCTATTGACCTGCCTGTTCTTTAGCCAAGTGCTACCTTCTTTCAAATGTTATAACGTTTGATACATTTTATCTGAGAGTGCCCCTTGCCTTTCATTATTGTCCCTTTTCAAATACTTCTTGGCTCTTGTCTAGTTTTTCTCTAGGCGAACTTTACAGACACCTTTTTGGAATTGTGTTCTTAATGAACTCATAACATATCCAGTAAAAATATAAAATCATGGATCGATGAAATCGGTTAGCAATAGTGAATACTTCCGGAGAGGGTGGAGGGGGAACAGGGTGGGAGGGTTCAGATGTATCTGTATCACCTTGTTTCTTTAAAGAGAAAAGGTTTTGAGCAAATATGGCAAAATATTAATGTGTAGATCTGGGTGGTGGGTATCTTGATGTTGCTTACATTTTTCTCCAGAATATGTCATGATTAAAAGATAACCTTTCCAAATTTCCTTTGGTACTATATCCAGCTCATTTGTCCAGGCCTTCTTGGAATTTTGTTGTCGTAGGAAACAGCCTTGATGGTTTCTTTGCTGCATCTGCGCAAGGTGACTCCGTGAAAGCACACAAACGCACGCTCACTTGGTGTCCACATTCGGCATCTGTCTTCAGAAGCATTTTTGAAAAATCTGTCACTTATAGGAAAATACTTAGGAAATAACAGTGGGCAAGACCTAACAGGTGTTTGCTTTACTTTCACCGTATATGCTTTAACTCATTCTGGAAGCAATTTAATTTTAGCTTTGTCTCATCTGTCTTGAATTGAAAGTTGCAGGTACACCGATAAGTGCTTGAGTTAATGCAAATATCTCCGGAAAAATACTGTGCTGCAGCTTCCCTGCATCTGGCTGCGTTTTTATCCAGTTCCAGCAGCTGCCCTCTGTATTCCCTGATAGTGGTATCTGTTCCGTGGTGGCTTTTTCTGCCGAAATCAATCAATGCCAGGGTCAAGGATCAGGGGTTGGTGGGGGCTCTTCGTTATTTGTTTATTTGTTTGCTGTTGTTGTTGGGAGAACTTTTACAGCAATGGAAAAGGCCAAAGGAATCTTGGCATTTTGACTTCTGCCCTGAAGTTAGCCCAACATTGGGGTGAGCTTAGCTCCTTGATGAGCAGGTGTGCTGTATTGAAGATGATACCGGTCATGGCCAAATTGCCGAGCAAGGTAGGTGAAGCATGTGGTCTCGGGTCTGTGTGGGCTGTGTTGCTGTGACGCACGTGTACGAAGCAGAACTCATAAAAAGAAGGCAGTCACAGACATCTTGAAAGATGCCAAGTAGCAGAATATACATCCCTTTGAAGATAGGAAGTGTTGCCGCCAAAGGTGTAATTCCAGTAGTTTCTTAAGCCTCAACTTTCTGCACTTGAAAGCATGCCCACAACCGGCTGCCTAAAGCTTTTGGAAATAATTGAGAGACATGAGTCTTGCTTATTCTCCAAATTTCAGATCTTTCAGCGTTTTGCTGGCCTTTTGTCTGGGGAGATACACATTCACCAGAGCTATGCCAATAAGCACAGAAAATTTGCCAGCCCACAGAGAAATTCGAACTTCCTTTTTTTCCCACAGGAGTGTCTTGGGGAAATCGTAGATACAATAGGACTTTTCATGTCTAGACCCTGCCCAGGGGATTTCTGTCTAATAAGGACATTTTCTTTTTTCGTAAGCATACTCAAATGGAACAAAGCTCGGGAAGAGGTTGGGGATAGAATGCAGGAAAAGAAAATATAGGAAACCCCGGACCACCATATTTTCCCAACTCCTTTGCACCCAAGTGCTCGTAGTCCTCAGTGTAAGGTTCATTTTTAACCATTGTGCTGCCTGCAGTCAGCACATACTCTTGAGGCCTTGTTAAGTGCCCAAACCACCACATCTGGTGGTGAAGATTGGAACAAAGTATGCGGCCGGGTCTCAGGGCACTTCCAATGAGTAAACGACCACGGTACATTATACTTACTAGATGTATGTGTAAGTAATGCCCCCGAGTATCAAGGCAAGTCTCACAGAAGAGGCATGTCTCGAATTAGATCTTGTAAATGGTTAAGGCGGGGGCTGACAGGAGTTGTGGGGGTGTGGCTAGAGAATAAGATAAAAAAAAGAAAGAAAAAAAGAAAAAGAAAGGCATTCTAGGCAGAGGGAGCGGCTGAAGTGGACTTGGAAGTGAGGATGTTCTTGCTGATTTGGGGCAATGACGCGCATCGGTGCCGGCCACGTAGTGGACGGGCCTGGGTCATGGCCATGGGAGTGTCGCTGGAGAGCCATCCGGAGGGCACGCGGTGGAGGCCTGTGAGTGCACAGCTGATGAGTTTGGGCTTTATCCTTCATGTGGGTGGGGAGAGGGGAGCGACGGAGTCTCCTCTGCTCACGGCCCTGGTGGGGAGAGCGGAGGCGTGGAGGGCCGCGAGTGCCTCCGGCCGGCTGTGCACCTGCTGCGGAAGTGGAGGGCAGAGGGGGGTCGTGTCAGAGGGAGGCCAGCGAGGCAGTGGAGGGAGAAGCCAGCAGAGCCTGGAGAGCCGTTGGGTGTGTGCAGGAAATCAGGAGAGGGAAGGAGGGGCCCGGTGGGAGGGAGCTTTCCGTGTTAAGTCCTGTGACTTCCAGTGTGTATTTGAACCGGACACAAGGGGCTCGGGAGGAAGGCAGGCCGAGGATAAGGATTCAGGATTCGTCTCAAGTGTCCGTGGGCTGTAAAGGCATCGGGCACGAGTGAGAGGGAAGGGGACACAGCCCAGTGGGCGAGCCCCGGGAGGGGCATCTGACAGGTAAGAGGGCATTGGGCTCAAGGACCAGGGCCACCAACACTGGGACATGGGGGGTGGCTTCCGGGCCACCCGGTGCAGGGCAGGGGGGTGGAGAGCTGAGATGGCACAAGGCGGTCTGCAGGGGGAGGCCCAGCGGGCGGGTGTGGGAAGGGGTGCGTTCAGCATGGGGCGTGCTTTAAGGAGGTGGAGGGCGCTCCAGCTGGAGACGTAGGCTGGGCGGTAGAGGTAGGTGGAGGGTGGAGGCAGGGAGGGAACAGAGAGCAGGGGGCTGGGGGTCTTTGCAGGCCCCGTGCGGGTGAAACTGTAAATGAAACTGGAAGGAAGGGAGGGAATGAAGAGATTCGGTGCCCACTGGCCTCTGGGTCCTTCGTGAACTTGTAAAGAACGATAGGAGGAGAGCCGGAGTGGGCGTAGGAATGGAAGATTCTGTCAGAAATGGAGGACACGCGAGTCGGACCGCCCAGTAGCATCAGGGCCCGGCTGAGGGCAGACGTGCTGGGTTTTGGACGGCCCGGTAGTCCCCCCATCCACCGGCTGCAGCTGCTGGCAGAGCGAGCGAGTGAGTGAGCAAGCGAGTGAGCGAGCATGTGGCTGACCTCGACTTAGGGATTGGTAGCCAGCGGCCTGGAGGGCAGAGAGGAGCCAGATGCATGGCTCCTGTCTCTTCTCTCACCCCCTCAGCCTGGTAACACACACACACACACACACACACACACACTCGTGCAAGAAGGGTCCACACAGTGGGTCGTTTATTTGTTCCCAGAGGACAGTTATGAAAGCCCCCTTGTAGGGAGGAAGGCCATGGCCACGCCTTCGTCCGTAGGGATGCTGACCACCAACGGGGACGTACAACGAGTAAAATCAATACTGACCAGTCCTCTGACATATGGTTGCTTTTAGTAGAATCGCTGTCTTACATGGTTTCAGAACTAGGAGGGAGAGCTGGCCAGGCAGTGGAAGGCGCTGCTCTGGGTGTGTGTGTGTGTGTGTGTGTGTGTGTGTGTGTGTCTGTGTGTGAGAGAGAGAGAGAGAGAGAGAGAGAGAGAGAGAGAGAGAGAGAGAGAGATCCTATGTATTTCAGGTGAGGTCAGATTTTGGGGATAACACTGACCAAAGATGGGCCAGTGCCCTTATCTTTGGAATCTTATTGTAACCTTATTTATTGTAAGTATTAAATATTAATTTTTTTCATTTTTCATTTTTTTGGGTGCAAGAAGATGCTTTTATTTTATTTTATTTTTTATTCATTTTTTTATTGTTATATTAGTCACCATACAGTACATCATGAGTTTTTTTTTAAATGCTCGTTTGTGTGTGTGTGTGTGTGTATCCACTTTGACCTTTTATATTCTTTTATATGGAAAGCATACTCAAATATCTTTTTTGTTTTCTGTTCATGTATTACCTAGTATTTCTTAGAAGGCATGGTTAGGATTTGAATTTATCTCTGTCTAGAAAGACATTGGCGAAATACCAAGAGCTGAGTTTTACACACTCATACACACGCACACATCCTCTCTTCTTCCTCCAAGTCCCTGGTTGGTATTCCTTGAAGGCCTGCGGCTGGGCAGGAGCACATGGCCATGGGGCACTGACGAAGGCCAGGGAGAGGAGGCGGAGTAGGGGGTCTGGCTTCATGCTGACTGTCTTGGCAACCAGAGAAGGAAAATCGGGAGTCCCTCAGGGCCGTCAGGTAGCCAGATGTGTGGAAGTGAGGAACGAAGCACCCGGTGAGTGGGGCAGGAGATGCCCAAGGACTGGACCAGGAAAACAAAATAGAACTTTCCCCTGCCGGCCAGCCGCCCCATCTGGAGAAAGCAAATTATTTTCCTGGGAGAATGCGCCATTCTCTATGTGGAGAAGTTCTTCCCATAGGGCGCTTGGGGGTGGGGGTGGGGGAGGAAGCCCGAGAGGTCCAGACTGCAGGGTCTGCCTGCCCAAAGCCCCGTGGAAACCCCGAGAATGTTGAGAGACCCCTGACACCCCAGGCATCCTCAGCGCTGTGTGACGAGCTGCCCGGGGCAGCCCGCAGGACCAAGTAGGCAATTTCATGCTTTCTAGTTCTCTTCTTTCTTTCTTATATTAATGATGACGGAGTGACAGCCTTGAGGATTTTGATGCAGGGACAGATACACATGTGAAGTCCTAGAAATTGCTTCCTGAAAAATAGCTTACGAGGTGCGTGAGGGTGAGCATTAAGCCGTCTGTGTTTTCTTGGACCAAATTAGGTTCCGTGCTTTTGGATTCAGGAAGCATGACCGTCTTATTACACCGAGTAAAGAGCTTCATGTGGACAGCTTAGATGTGTGAGCAAGGAGGGCAGGAGTTCGAGAATGAACCTCTGGGGTTGATGAGCCCCCAGCATCTGCCTTATAATCTCTGGCTGCCATGGCCCGGTATTTATGTCAGGTCTGTCAAAGAAAATGGGCGAGCTTTTGCGGAATATCCCCCTGTTCCCTGCAAACCACTGCTTGCCCGAACCGAATGGAGTCCTCTGTGCTAAACACCCATATTACAGATTAGGAGACTGAGGCTCAGAGGCTGGGTTTTCCCAGGGTCCCCTAGCTGGTCAGAAGCAGGACTGCCCTAGGCTCCTGCTCACCTGGCTCTTGGCCTGCTCAGAGCCGGGTGGGGGTAGTGAGCCACAGAAGTATGGTGGTACATTTTGGTGTCTTGATTAAGAAAAAAACCAAAAACAAGAACAAAACAAAACAAAAAAACAAAAAAAAAAAAACCCAAAAAACAAAAAACAAAAAAACCCAAAAACGAAACAACAACAACAAAAAACAACCAAGAAGTGGCAGCTGCTGTAGAATGTAAGAAGTGATCATTTCTGTTGGGTAGAGTTTAGTTGCCAACCACTACCAAATTCCCATCTAATATGTATACGTATAAAAACTGTATAAATGCCACGGAGCATGTGTCTTTCTGTTTCTGTATCAATACACAGCCTGCATGTTTTTCCTCTCTGAAATCTGTGTGCTTTTTTTGCCATTGGAAAACTGAAACATGATTCCATCTCCGCACAGCAAACTGAGAAAGGACTACTTTGAAATACAAATGACAGTGTCTGAAAACCCTTAAAACACTTAAAACACTTAAAAACACTCAGGGGGCACCTGGGTGGCTCAGTCCATTAAGCAGCCAGCTCGTGGTTTCAGTTCAGGTCGAGATCTCAGGGTCATGAGATCGAGCCCCACAAAGGGCTCCCGGCTCAGCAGGGAGTCTGCTTCAGGATTCTCTCCCTCTGCCTTCCCCTGCCCTCTCTCTGTCTCTCAAAATAAAATAAACACTTAGTATTTAAGGGTTGTCTTGTGTCACTGTCCGTGGCCAAGCATTGACAAGCTTTGGGTCTTGGGATGGGGAGCTTCACTTGTCTGCAACTCTGGCAATAAGAGTGCCACCCCATGGATTCATCTATCAACCCTCTAGCAAGTGCTGGACCCTTACTCTTTATTCACGGATGTTGGGTAATTCTAAAATGCTCATCATCTTTTTGTCTCTCAGCTCCTAGAGCACATAGACCTGGGACTCTTCCATGTCCTAAGGGTGCTTGTGTGTTTCCATATTTGTTTTCAGACGGGTTCATCTTGAACCAATCCAGATATGAATGTCTGATTTTTTGTTCCTGGAAAGCCTTGACTGAAGGAGATTCGTCCATCTCCTGAGTGTCCCACAGTGCCCAGGAAGTCACAAGGGAGTAAGAATAGAACTTGGAACCTGAATGGCTAGACTGCCTGTTAATATCAGAAGCATCCTTTCAGACCCAAGAAAACCATTCTTGCCAGCCTTATTGTAAATTTACACAATTTGTTGACCTGTGAGCATCACTTTTTAAATATACAATACTCCTCCTTTAAGGGAGACAAGTTGTTTTAAAAAACGAACGCAACTAATAATTTTATTAATCGGCCAGCAATTTTCAGAACCCAATTTTGCAGGTGAAAAAGTGGGCTTAGTGGAATGCTGAGTTAAAAGTCTTGGGCAAACGAATCTTCTAGGGACCCGGTTGATGTAGAGAGAGGTGGTGATGGGGGGGGTTCCCACCCATTCTGTTCCCTCCATCCCAAGTTGGTGGCCCTCCTTGAGGAAGCAGAAGGGTGCTGAACCAAGCTGGGCTTGGCGTCAGCATGGAAAGGCACTGCGTGGACTGTGCCTAGGCTGTGTCCACACATGGTACCCGCCTCTCTGACTGGGAAACGCCTACCTGCCCTTGGCAACCCCCCTCCCCCACACGTCGGCATCCCTCCTCTAGGTAAGCTGAGGAGTCAGTGCCAAGGTGAGCACCCCTCACGGGATGCTTCAGAGCAGGAGGTTGGGCTGCTGGAGAGCAGCTTCTAGCATGTCTGGCTGCAAGGCTTCGATCCGCTCCAGCTACTGTTGCCATCCCTCCCTTCTTGGTTTTTACCAGACGATGCTTTCTTCGTGGTTAAGGGCATGAGCACACAGACCGCCCCTTCCCCCACCTGCCAAGGGCAAGGAATCGTCATAGAACCTTCGGCTCCTGGAGGTGGGAAGTCTGGGCGCTGCTGGGGTCCGTCCCTCCTCGGAGGCCCAAATCTGTTGGTCAGAGCCCTGCGCAGAGGGACAGCGCCCTTCGCCAGCCTGCCCATCCCTCTCTCAGACTGGGCTCCCTGTTCCAACACTCTTCCTTGTCGGAGGCAAAGACCCAACCCCGCCTGCCCCTTTCTGGCCCTGTGGCCTTCAGCAGCCCTTCCGAGCGTGGATGTGGGAGGCCTGGTTCGTTCTCTGGCCTTCTGGAGCCACACAAGGGATCCAGATCCTTCCAGATCCTTCCAGATCCTTCCAGATCCCCAAGGGCTAGTTCTTCTATGGCTACTCAGGAATATTTGAAGACTGAGGCCCCCAGACCTCCTTCCCTCCGATCCTCTCAGGGTCGGCTTGGAGTGTCTGTGTGCAGAGCGGAGCCGACTCTGTTCTTGCAGGAGACCCAGGGCCGGGTTCTGGCCCCACCAAGCTTCCCGGCGGGAATGCACACCCCCAGGCGCCTTCTGCGTCCGCAGTGCCCTATTCCTGCCACTCGATGATGACGTGTGGAGTGTGGATTTTTTCTGGCCCTCAGCGTAGGCCTCCATATTTACCCTTATTAAATACCTTCCTCTTCCCTCCTCCGGACGCAGCTCCTGCGCTCAAATGCTCACCCGGCGGTGGATGAACGGGGCTCACACCAGGGCACGCACCTGCGGGTCACCTTCCTTCTGCTTTTGCACGCCAGCCGCCCCACGTTAAAAGCCCCCTCCAAGGGGTGGTGCAAAGCAAAGCAAAGCCGATGGAGACGGGAGAGGACGAAGTGCGGGGGGCCTCGGCGGCCCACTGGGGAGACGCGAGTGCAGGAGGGCGGCCCGCGTGCCCGGGAATGAGGATTATTCTTCCCGCAGCCGTGCTGGAAGCAGCTCTCTTGCCTGTTGTCCCGTTACTTACCCTGCGAACGAGTGTGTGTGTATCCACAGTGGAAACTTTTCATCTGGTCCCAAAGCAGGCTAGTGCGCCTGAAAATCATTTTCAGAAATTTTAGAAATGTTAGTAACCCAACTTTGTGGTGAGCAGCGAAAACCACATCTAACACTTGGATCCGACTGTGCATTTTCAAAGCACTGCCGCCCCTCGCGCCTAACTGGGGGCATTTCTAACTCTGCTCTGCATATTTGCAGTGTATCGTTTTGGTTTTGGTGATTGACCAACTGCTTTACAGACACCATTTGTTATCTATCTTCGTAGTAAATTTAGGGGAAAGAATGCTTTGTCATTCTGGTTGGCAGCGAGACTGTCCCCAGTCTTTTCTCCTTGGCTGAAAAAAGACACTTTCTGAAAGAAGTATGAGAATTTCAAGCTATGCCTTTTCACGATCGTTGATGGCGTTTTATCTGATTGTTTTTAAACCAACAGTTGAACGTTTTCTCTGTAGGAAAATTTATGTATGTGGGTGTGTGTGTGGGGGGGCACATCTCAAGGAGGTATTGACGTTAGACCTTAGAGGGATATACTGATTCTTAAGGATTTAGATATTAAACCAATCCCTTGAGGGAAGCACTGTGGGCTTGATACCTTTAAAGAGTCCAGGGCCATTTGCCTAGAAGGCCTTAATTCCAGGTCTTGCCAAACCACCATGAGATGAGGTAGGAACTCTTTGGAGAACAAATAAAACTTGCCCTGGCCTGTGAGGCCAGTCGTGAAATCCTCCCACGTCCCCGAGTTCGGTGCCCCCAGTTTTGGCTCTGCAACGTGGGTCTCAGCGGGGGAGCTGGGAGAACTCACACCCGGGGGGCCCTGTCTCCCCCGGGCGTGCCTGGTTCCTTCCCTCAGTGAAGCATTCGCTCCTGCGGGTTCTCTCTGCAGCCGCTAACCCCTCCCTCATCCAGCACCTCCCATCCCGTTTCCCTTTATTTTTTTTCTTCAAAAAAATTCATTGCTCCTCGAAGTTATTTCGTTCTTTATGTGTTTGCATGTTTACTTTCTGTCTCTGCCCCAGGACCTGAGTCCCCAGAGCCTCTCCTGTCACCTTTACACTGGCCTTGTGCTGGGGACAGGGGCGGGCACAGCGTGGGGGCTCAATAAATACATGTGGAATGAATAGGTAGGTCTAAAACTGACCTCGAACCGCACCTGGAGGGCTGTAGGAGAATTTTCGCTGCTTTTATAGGATTTTTGCTACATTTATATTTCATCTACAGACTCTCTTCAGGTCATGGGGGGTTCTATTAATTTGCAAAGTAGATGGTTGTGCCATGTAGTTTAGATAGCTACTTCCATATTTACCAAAATCACTCTACTCTGCTCCCACTTCCCACCTGTCTTTACTGTCTTGGACCAGTTGCCTTAGAAATACCACTGGAGGCTTCGTGAAGGTTATGTGGAGCAAGAGCCTTCAGCCCACATGGAGTGCACCTTCGGGGGTCTCTCCCGTTCTGGGACATCCAGTCAGGAAGTCATCCTTGTCCAGAGTAGGAGGGCAGCTGCTTCCTTCTGTGGCTGGGATGGCGAACCCTGAGGAGTAGTGAACTCCCTGCTTTCAAACATAAAGGTGGACAAAGGTAGGCCCCCATCCTTCCTTGGGGCCCTTCAGTGGGGCTCCCCGCTCCAGTATTTGCTTTGAAGTTACATAATGAAGACTGACTTGGGGCAGGGGGAGGTGTTTGAAAATACGACTTCAAGGCTGTCCACTGACTTGGCTCCGAATGGAGCGCTGGTTGCCTCATAGTCATTTAGCTGCACAGACATTGCATAAGCTGCAGAGAGGCTGTGAAGACCGGATCTTTCTATGGACTCTTGGAGAGGTCAGCTGCTCTGTGACATTAAGAGCAATGCATATGGCCAAGAATCGTCCTGAGGAAAATGAGTTCTGTAGCCAGAAAGACTCGGTTTGGAGTTGTGCTTCCGACCTTCACAGCAGGGACCTGTGAGGTACTTGGCCTCAGTGTCCCGGTTTGTACGGCAGGGATAATGGTGCTGTCGGGTGTGATAACATGAGGAGGAGGAAGACCCTGCATGGCTGTCAAGTCCACGTTCAACTCCCTTTTTTGGAAGATGTTGTCTTCTGGCTTCTTCCACATTTTGTTCTGTGAATAAATATGATGCCAGCCATTGTTAAGATAGATTGTTTCTGGGGCGCCTGGGTGGCTCAGTTGGTTAGCCAACTGCCTTCAGCTCAGGTCATGATCCCGGAGTTCCAGGATCAAGTCCCACCTAGGGCTCCCTGCTTGGCGGGGAGTCTGCTTCTCCCTCTGACCTCTCTCCTCTCATGCTCTCTCTCTCTCTCTCTAAGAAACAAATAAAATCTTAAAAAAAATAGATTGTTTCTTTTTCTTCTTTGTTTCCTCCCCACTCTTTCCTTCCCTCTGCTTTTATTCCCCCTTGATCAGAAAGGCCCCAATTCTCTAGCCTTGCAAACAAGACATGAAATCCCCTAGAATATCTCCTACTAAGTTTACCAACAGAGTTTTCAGAGGAAAATTGGGACTCTTCACGTCAGAAAGAGGACTGTCGTCATCAGGTTCATCAGTCAGAGCTAGGAGGAAACTCAGGTGTTAACTTGGGAGTGACAAAGGTGGTGACCCCTTTAAAATGGACATAAATCAAACCTTTAATGGTTTTTAAAGTGAGCACTGGCCAGTGTTCCTTGTAATATGCTTTTCTGGTTGCTATTGTCCCGTGTAAACATAGATGTTTGCAAGGTTTTTCTTGGGAGGCATGTCTTCTGTAAGAAAATGTTAATCGAGAGTGGTCCGTGGGAGGATGGGACGTTTGGCCTCTGCCCTGCCCTGCACATTGTCTGAAGCTCTAGGTTAACACCGCTGAGAGTTGTTGGATCTCATTGGAAGAGCTGACCAGCTCTTCTGTGTTCCCGTGAAAACTTTCCTAAGTTGAAATGGTGTCAAGCGAGGAAGTGGTCAGTTATTTTTATTATTTATTTATCTTTTTTTATTAGCATACAATGTATTATTTGCTTCAGGGGAGAAGCGGTCATTTAGAGGAAAACATTTTTTAGTGTTCCCAGACCCCAAAACGACCTGTCAGGCTTTTCTGACACCTTGAGGACACATCTCGCTCACAGATCCACAAGATAAACAGAGATAAGACACATGTTCACGGTCACGGCTCAGAGCCACGGTGGGTCCGTGCTGAGATGCTGAGTCAGTAGGTCCTGGGGAAGGGCTTGGTGCTGCTGCTCTGGCTGCTTGGGGTGGGCGCCGTGTCTGCGGCTCTGAGTGCTGTTTGGGCTGTTTTGGCTTTTTTCAGCAGGCTTACAAAAGCAGGAGTGATGTCAGTCTTTCTTAAAAGCAAAGTGTTGAGGCGTGAACTCGTAAAAAGCAGGGGATACCTCCATCTACATTGAGTTGTATGTGCCTTGGAAAAGTATTTCCCTTTCTTTTTAGGACCATGACATTGTCTTGAGTCCTAGCTAAATGAGTGGGGCTAGAAATGTTTCCTGAAGCATCTTGGGGACCTGCTTCATTTACAGATGTGTGACTTGGTATCAGGGAGGCAGAGGGGCGGTTTTTACTTTTCGGACTCTTTAATTTTTGTGTTTAACTTTGTTTAGCTTACTTGAGACACTCCACCTGGACAAGCTGGCAACAAAATCATGTTTGAAAAATGATCAAAATGGAAGTAAATTTAATTATAGCTTTCTAGCTAGAGCCAAGGTACATAGAACATGACATACTGTGTCTGTTCACTTGGCCCGTGAGTCCCGGAGAGGGAAGACAACAAGCCAGTTGTATTGAACGCCTGCTAGTGCTTCCACCCATCCATCCATCCATTAACTTCTAAAGTAAATATTTTTCATAAACATCGTGTGCGCCAGACATTGCTTTTGCGATGATCGCTGTCATAGAGCACAAAACAGTGACATTGTTGGGACTGGAGCTGGGTATCCGGAAGACTTTCGGGAAGAAGCGTTTTATTCAAGCTAAAACAGAAAAAAAAAAAAAAAAGAAGAAAGCAAAGTAAGAATAGTGGAGGAGGTGGGTTCAGGGGGACTTACGGTCCAGACAAAGGAGCAGTAGGTGAAAGGGATTCTTGTGTATTGAAGCAACTCAGATAACCTCCGTGGAACCGGGGAATGGAGTGAGAGGCGGTGTGTACTGTTGCGACGGGGCAAATACACAGGGTCCTGGCTGTGGAGGTCCAGGAGGCCCAGTTTGGGTTCTGTCGGAGGGGCAGTTAAGAAGTATTCAAGCCTGGATGATGGGACTATATTTGGGTTGCGTCACTGCAGCTCTAGTGTTTATGATGGGCGGGGCACAGGGGTAGGAAGACCTGTGGAGCCAACTGCATTCATTCTCGTGTACTCAAATCCAGGACTGTCGCGTGGGCTCCTTGGGAGGTGGTGGCGGTGTCTTCTGCTGAGACAGGAGTGTGAGTGGGTTTGGAGACTGTCATGGCTTCAACCTGATAGGCTAAGTCTAAGGGCATCCAGGAGAGGAGGCCTCTGTTGGAAATGCTGATGGTAATTGGGACGGCATGACATCACAGAAGCAGAGCAGGAGGAGACCGAGGCAGGCCTGAACCCCACGGACAACAGTGCGTACCCCAGTCGGAGGAAGAATGTCCTCTCTCTGAAGGAGCGTGGCCAATGGAGAATGTGTGGAAACCATCAAGTTCGGGGCTGTCCTTTCTAATCGTGAATATTTATGAGTCGTTTCCCTTTATTCTTACCTGTGTTTGTTCTCCTCGTTTTGATAACTGTACAGGCAGGAATGTGCCCTCAATAAGGCCGATCAATACTGGAACATGTACAGTGTGCGTGAGACAGAAGGCTCTTCGCCAAGAAGATTTGCCCTATGGCATTGATACGGGCTGGGACGAGGGCAAGGGACTGTCATTTATGCATTTTTTTTAAACGTAAAAATCAGTATTGTTGTCATGGGTGAAAAAGCAAAAATATCCACAGGAAAAGTAAACATTGACTCAGGTTATTTTCTGTTTTTATATTTCTGGGAGACGGAGGGAGGGAGGGAGGGAATAAGTTCCAGTTCCTTAAAGCTCTCTGAAGCAAGTTAACACAGTTTAAATCTGGGGTGTACTTATCGTGGACAACTCAACCATATCATTCTTAGTACTTCTCTGTATATTTGGAATATTGCATAATTAAAAGTTTGAAAAAACAAACAAAAACCAGGTGGGATGGTATGTATTCTAACTGCCTGTGTGGTTTGGCTCTAAGAAGCTGTGGAGACCAGACAGGTCAAAATAACTAGTAATAAATCAGTAATCAATGTGTTTAAAAATAAATAACAAATTAAAAGGGGTGAGAGTATCCAGCCATCCAAGCACATTTCTGGTGTTCAGAATCCTGGCCTTTGGTGGATATGCATGTTCAGCTCTGCATACAAGTTGCAAAAACAAACAAACAAACAAACAAAAACCACAACCAACAACAACCATGAAAGCTCCTACTGCTTCCGTGCACAGGAGGAAAGCCCCACCAGAAAGCCGATTTGTTCTTGGTGTGGGGGGAGGCGGGCGGCCCTTTACTTCGCGCTCCCCTTTTGCTGCGAGTAGAGTTCCTGAGTAATTGGAGTCAAGGAGTTTTTTTTCTTGAAGCTGTTGATCAAAGGTGTTTCCATCCAAATGAAGTCAGGACCGGACTCACTGGGGCGGGTGCTTGTGGGCAGAAGAAAAGGGTGAGCCTTGCTTTGGGTCCAGGAGATAGAGCTTCCTCCAGGGATTTTTTTTTTTAACCCCCTTTTGAATGGGCTCATTGTTTATAAGAACAGCTCCTTAATGGAAAAACAAAAAGGCAAGCGGGTCTGTAGCAGACTCTCTGCTTTCGTGCCCTGGCCTCATTGTTTATTTGATTTATCAAGTCTCCGAGTAGTTGCTCTGCTCTGTGACCTTCCTTTAGCTATTCCTTTGGAGTATCCATTTACTTTATTTAGAAACATAATATTTAAAAAAAGCTGGAGCTGAGTCAGAAAATCATCACCTTTTTGATGTGGCCATTTCCCCCATCTTTTGAAACCTTAAACTTAGTGAGAGACATGAAGTGGACTTGCAGTCTTTGAATTAGCAAGTATTTCAGGGCCTGGCTCATGCTCCCGGATGGTGGTCCTCCAGGCCTGGGATGTGGGAAGGGGGCCGCAGGTCTGCCCCTGGGTCTTCCTGTTGGGCATATGCAGACCTAGAGAGCAGGACGCAGGAGAGCGGTGCTAAGTGGTAGAAGGGGAGCCTGAAAGGTCCTAGCTCAGGCCGTGTTGGGATTGTGGGGGAGCCTGGGGGAGGAGGCCCCCGAGGCCGGGGTGCTCATCTGAGGAGGAAATGGCACAGAGGGTGGGATTTGGCATCCATCCCTTCCTATTTACACGGCTATTGGATTCATCCTCAGCCTCGCTTTTCTGGGTGAAACATTCTGAACATATGCAGCCTTTTAAAGAAGTTTACTTTTTCTAAGATAATTTTTTTTTAAGATTTTATTTATTTGAGAGAGAGAGAAAGAGTGCAAGCGCAGCAGGAGAGGGAGAAACAGTTTCCCTGCTGAGCAGGGAGCCCGATGCAGGGCTCGATCCCTGGACCCTGAGGTCATGACTGAGCCACGCAGGCGCTCCGAAGATAATTTTTAAATTAGTTTTTTTTTTTTTACACTTGTCATTTCCCCTTCTCCTTGCTTTTTTTTTTTTACTTTCAATTACAATATTCTAACAATAAAGTTTGAAGACCAAAGATTAGATATCAAAATATAGTTTCATCACTTTAACGCAAGAGCTGTTTTAAATCTTAGCCTATTTTCTTCGGAGTCTTCACCTCTCTGTTGTTCGGTTTTGTGCATTCTTTTGTACTTTTCTTATCATTCTGAAAACTAAGGGGCCACCAGAGATGTACATAGAACTCTTATTAGGAAGTTGCTTGTAGGAGCGATAAACTGCGTGGATCCAAGCCTGGAGGAGACCGTGACTAGCATCCGAAAGGACAGTTTAATCCCCGTTATTAAAATTTCTTGGCTTGATACTCACTCCTTTTTCTTCGAGAGGAACTTTAGAATCATGTTATTAAACTCCGTCTCCCCCCACCCTCCGCCCAAGGAAATCAAGCATCAGCCAAAGTAATACTATCTCTGTAGTAGATTGTGATTGGAATTACATTAAATCTATTTATTATTTTGGGGCTAATTGACATTTTTATAAGGTGCAATTTACCTGTTGTGAAATATGGCATGTCTCTGTTCAAATAGGGTCTTGTTTGTGATTGTCAGGGAGTTTTAAATGTTTTAGCTCCTTTATGTGTGTTGCCTGTATTTCTTGCTGTGTTTATTCTTAGCATCGTTGCTTGAGTTAGGACTGTGTTCTTGCAGTGAACTGGGGGGCCGGCTGGACTGGGAGGGGACCAGGGGAATTTTGTATTCAAATGATCTGTTTCTCACATCAGCTCTGTCCTTTGCTACCATAGTTCTTCTGGCAAGATATGTAATCCTGCTGTGTCTTGGCTTTCTCACCTGTAAATGTGAATAACAATGGTATCTACTTCTTAGGGTGGTTGTGAAAATTAAATGAGCTAATATATTCAGAGTTTCACACCATTTCTGGCAGTTAATACATGTTCAAAAAATATGTTTCTATTAGCTGATAATTGCTGCTAAATAGAAAAGCTGTTGATTTTTGGATATTTATTTTCTATAATTTGGCTATATTAAATGTCCTATTTGTTTTAATATTTTTTCTGTTCCATCTTCTCGGCTTTCTAGGTCACAATGTAATACTAGGAGCCAATAATAACATTTTTCTTTCCTTTCCAATTGCAGTATATTCGATTCCTGTTTTATATCACATTGAACTGCCTTCAACTTCCTGGATAGTAGTGATTAAGAGTGATGATAACTGTCTTGGCTGTTACTTTAATATTATTATTATTATTATTATTATTATTTTAATACGCTAAGGAAGTATATTTCTAGTTTGGTTTTGGTACTTTCTTTTAAATTGAGTGTTGAATTTTACCAAGTACCTTTTTCATCGTCTTTCGTTTCTGTGATGTGTGACTTTTCTCCCTTGACCTATTGAAGATCTTTGTATGTTTCTCATAATCCTAATTTTAAAAATTCAGTTTATTTAAAGTAAAGCAAGTAAACACATTCACCCGCACACTGCCTTCCCCCCGTCTGGCAACCCAGTTCTGTTCTCGATGTCTGAGTCTATGAGCTTTGTTTATATATGTATTTATTTATTTTTAGAATCCACATGTAAGAGAAATCATAGGGTACTTGATTTTGTCTGACTTATTTCACTTAGCGTTATGTGCACAAGGTCCATTGATGTCACAAATGGCAAGATTCCATTCTTTTTTGCAGTGGCCAAATAATATTCCATTATATATATATATATGTGTGTGTGTATACACACACACACACACACACAAATACACATACACACATATATGCACACGTGAGCATGCATGCACACTACATTTTACTTTTCCATTTATCCATCAATGGATACAAATTGTTTCCATATCTTGGCTCTTGTGAAAAATACTGCAATGAACATGGGAGTGCAGATACCTTTTTGAGTTAGTGTTTTGTTTTCTCTAGATAAATACCCAGAAGTGGAATTGCTGGACCATATGGTCATTCTATTTTTAATATTTTGATGAACTCTGTGCTGTTTTCTGTAGTGGCTGCACCAATTTACATTCCCACCAACAGTGCTGCACGGGGTTCCCTTTTCCCCACATCCTGGCCAACACTTGCTATTTTTTGACTTTTTGATACCAGCCATTCTAACAGGTGTGAGGTGATACCTCATTGTGGTTTTGATTTGCATTTCCCTGATCATTAGTGATGTTGGGCATCTTTTCATGTGTCGGCCATCTGTATGTCTTCTTTGGAAAAAAGTCTGTTCAGGGCCTCTCTGCACATTTAAAAATTAGATTGTCTTTTGTTTGCCGAGTTGTTTAAAATCTTCCTATATTTTGAATATTAGCCCCTTATCAGATATATGGTGTGCAAATATTTTCTCCCTTTCAATAGATTGCCTTTTTAATTTTGTTGGTAGTTTCCTTTGATGTGCAGAAGCTTTTTAGTTTGATGTAGTCCCACTTGCCTATTTTTGCTTTTGTTGCTTTTGCTTTTGGTGTCAGATCCAAAAAAATATCACCAAGACTTGATGTCAAGGAGCTCATTTGTTGCCTGTGTTTTCTACTAGGAGTTATAGCTTCTTATGTTCAAGACTTTAATCCATTTTGAGTTAATTTTTGTGTGTGGTGTAAAACAGTGGCCCAGTTTCCCCAACACCATTTTTTGAAGAGACTGTCCGTTCCCCATTGTGTATTCTTGGTTCCTTTGTTGTGGCTTAATTGACCACATATGTGTGGGTTTATTTCTCAGCTCTCTATTCTGTTCCACTGATCTGTGTGTCTGTTTTTTATACCATACCATACTATTTTAATTACTACAGCTGTGTAATATGGTTTGAAATCAGGGAACATGATGCCCCCAGCTTTGTTCTTCTTTTTTAAGATTCTTTGGCTATTTGGGATCTTACACAGTTCCATAAAAATTTTGGGATTGTTCTATTTCTGCAGAAAATGCCATTGGAATTTTGCTAGGGATTGCATTGAATCTGTATATTGCTTTGGGTACTGTGGACATTTTAACACTATTAATTCTCCCAATCCATGAACATGGAATATCTTTCCACTTGTGTCTTCAATTTTTTTCATTACCGTTTTGTAGTTTTCAGTATGTCTCATAATATTTTTAATCATGTTTTCTGGTATAAAATCTATTTGATTCTACTTGAGTCTAGGCTTCTTGGTATGATTTTGTTTGCTAATACTGTATTTAGGATCTTAATAGTTTTACTGTTTGTCTAAAAGTAGTTTTTTTTTAAGATTTTATGTATTTATTTTTGTGAGAGAGAGAGAGAATGAGAGAGAAGGTCGCACATGAGCAGAGGGGAGGAGCAGAGGGAGAAGCAGACACAGGGAGGGAGCCTGACACAGGGCTCAATCCTGACACAGGACCCCGGGATTATGACCCAAGCCAAAGGCAGATGCTTAACCGACTAAGCCACCTAGATGCCCCTTAATTTTTTGTTGTTGTTGTTGTTCACATAGTATTAGATTTTGACATTTGAATTGAATTAGTTTTTTAAATGAATTGAAACTTTTTTCCAAATGTTTTCATCTACAAAATTTTTTGTAACATGAAATCATCATCTGGTCTTAGGAAGTTCGAATAAGCTCACACATCATAAGACTACCAGAGTCTAAGTCTAAAGACTTTATTGGAAATCCTTACAAATCTCTTTTCATTTTCTTCATTGTTACTGGAGCCTTCATATTTTCCACCTCTTCATTCAAGATTTTACAATTTGATCGTATAGAATGCTTCATTAAAAAAACCAAAAGACTCTTCCTTATCCATATTTATATCTTCCTTTCTCAGACTGTGCTTGTATTTTTTATCCTTTCAATCTTGGGTAGATTTTGCGAGTGGTGGTTTCATTGTGCCCCTGTCCCTGCAGACAACCTGCTTTGGAATGTGCTGATAAATTCTAATGGTTTTCAGTTTGCCAAGTCATAATTCTTCTGACATCATCATTATTTTCACGTATTCCTGCTTGCTTTATTTCAACTTCTAAAAACTTGGCATGTGAATTTGTGTATTGGGTTTTACAGAAGTAAAACTGTTCATGCCACCAGTTTTGTTACCATATACAATGACCATTGGTAATCGTATGTGCAAATGCAAATATATTTTTCATTGTCCCTATAGGTTTGCCAGACATGAAATTGCACGTGGGTACACACACTTATCACTTGGGCGTGAGTGTTCGTTATAGGAAACACCAAAATCTATCAAGATGTTCTATGGTATTACAGCTCTGGAAGAGAGTGCAAGATTGCAATTGATTTAGGTCATTGCTTCTTCGAATTCCAAGAAAGGAAGTGGTTCATTCTGTTGCTGCTAATTGGCAGGGAGGAGGACAGAATTCTGTTATTCTTGCTAATTTATCCCTGGATTCTGTAAGATTTTGTTAAGAATATTCTCACTTCTCTGTCGTCAGGTCTTACTTGCTATTTTTTTTTAAACTATTTCCTTTTCTTTATTCTTCAGAGCCATTGGAGTACAAAGTGAGTGTTTAGAGTAATATTTTACATGCTTGAAGGTATATGTTGGAGGATCCAAGCTCCCATATTTTATTTTCTCCTCTGATCGTTTTATTTTGTTTTGGGGTAATCGCAGCTTTTTTTGGATCACCTTTTAAAAATGGAGAACAGAAAAAAAAAAACCCAAAAACCTTTACTTTTGGAAGAGCATGATTAGTACTTAGTGCAGGGGCTCAGAAATGTTAACTGTTGATCAGATTGTTCGAGTTCGTGGTTTCATGTCTCTTTCTACCTTGTTCTTGAATAGATTTCCACACCACCTCTCTTGTATGAGCATTTCTATACATTGCACATTCTCTCTTGTTGATGATTGCTCTGTTGTTTTTTTTCAAGGTTTTATTTATTTATTTGAGGGAGATTGAGTGCATAAGCACGAGTGGAAGTAGGGGTGGGCAGAGGGAGAGGGAGAAGCAGACTCCCTGCTGAGCGGGGAGCCCAATGTGGGGCTTGATCCAGGACCGCGGAATCATGACCTGAGCCGAAGGCAGATGCTTAACCGACTGAGCCACCCAAGCACCCTCAAGCTTTTGCACTTTAAAAAATGAAATATAAGTGGGTTTACTCGGATAGAAGGCAGATAGCTTTCCTCATAATTTTACTGCTAATACTGTTTCTAGTAATAATCATTAATACTACTTAATCATTCTTATTTTAGAGAGCACAGAAACACTTAAAAGCTCCCTTTAGCTCTGCTTTTATTTAATTCCCAAATGCAGATGTCACAAAAACGAGATCGTGGTAGGCTTTAAAAGCTGACATGGTATCGAACCAGAAGTTAAGTCTGTTTAACTAACTGAAAATTCAGGTTTTTAAAGATGGTGTTGTGGAGCCTTATAGGCCACCTCGGATTTATTTGTCGTAGATGTTGTGCACGTTCTAATGATGAAACGTGACGAAGACTTTGGTTCCCGTCTCCTGGCACAGTCACACCGGTGGGGCAGAGTTGGTGCCCTGAGTGGGTGGGTGGACATGCGGTTTCCCAGCTTTCTGTCTTGTGTGTCTTCTTTCTGCACTGGTGTTGCTTTGGGAGCGGCAGAGGACCTTAGAAGTGTCTCTCTTTTTCCCCGGTAGAATCAAGAGTGTCACTTTCTTTTCTGTAAATCTTTCTTGAGTACCTGCCTGGTGCCAGGCACCGTGCTGGCCACAAGGGATGCTGGCCAAGATGAGGAGGACAGATTTCGAGGAATTCAAACCTTGGTCAAGCAGAGCAGTGTATCTAAAAATTCTTGAATAATACTGTGCCACCGAGATTCTGGCTGGGAGTTTTTTAAAAGTGCTGTGAGGAGACAGAAGAGAGACTGATTGATTTATTTCATCAGAAGGGAATAGTCTGGGAAGGTTGGCCAGAAGAACTAATTAACTGTTGTCTGTTTCAGATACTTAGTTTCTTCTGTAGCACAAAGCTGTGGTTTTGCGAGAACCCAGGTTTCCGAGCGCCCAGACTCACTTTAAGGCAGAATTTCCTACCTGTGATCACTGACGATATGCCTGGGTGTGTGTGATCATTTGTTTAATGCAGGGTGACAGCGAGGCTGGATTCTCAGTCCCTGCTCTGATTTGGGCCCATCGCCACTCTTGGCTCCTGCCTCCTGTTACCGAAGTGCCTGCCCTAGTGCAGGGAGGGAGCCCAGTTGACTGCGGGGACAAGCCACCGGGGGAGGGAGGGGTGTCGTGTTTGTAGCAGTGGTCAGCCCGCCCAAAAAAGCAGGTCCTGCCGACTGCCACCCCGCATGTTTTCAGTTTTTGTTTTTTAATTGCAATGTTTCAGCCTTGAGGCGAATTGTCCCCATCGCTGGCCGGAGGGGACAGCTAGCTGGCCAAGCGCACCGCACACGTTCCGCGTGGGATGGCGCAGGGGAACCGAAGCGCACAGGCCGGCCCTACAATGGCACGGGCAAGGCGTTTGGATATTTGTGCTTGCTTGGCACTGCAGGACAGAAGCTAAAGCTCATCGGTAGGGGCCGGGAACTGCACACAAAATACCTCTGAGCATCCTGCCGTAATTATTAGGAAAATACGGCTTTGGGGGTGCGGTTCAGCACGCTTCTGAGCCTGCTCTGAATCCTCTCTGCATGGATGCTTGGAAAGGATGCAGGACAGCAAGCCTGACGGATGGGGAATAAGAAAACAGCCAGGGAATTTGAAGCAGACTTTTAGATTTACTTTCCAGAAGTCTGGGAAACAAACAAACAAGCAAACAAAAAAGTGGTTGAATCATAAGGAGAATACCGCTTATAGATTGGAATAGGTGTGGATTCTGTTGACCCCAGGGAAATGTGGTCTCCAGGGTCAGCACCACCATGGCGGGGTGGGCTCTGAGCCCCAGGTACGGAGGGAAATAAAACATCAGTCCAGACCCACTTGGGGCAAGAAGTGGTTTGGTGAAGGGAGACCTGGGCTGCGCATTTTGTTGGTCACCATAATATATATCACGTGGCTATATTTGTTCTTCCATTTGTCCATCTCTTTGTTCATTCATTCATGCATTCCTGGAAGCAGTCCATCAGTCACAGTGTTTACTGGCAACCGTTCTGGGTCTTGGAGCTGGAGCATTGAAGGAAACAGACAGGGTCTCCGCGCTGGGGGACAGGCCTGCCTTGTAGCTGGTACACAAAGACATGAGGGCAGCCGGTGGGATGGCTGCTCTGATCGTCCCAGAAGGACTGAGATGGTGAGGGACTGAGGGCGAGGGCGCCAGAAGGCACGGCCATGGGAGCAGAGGGGAAGAGCCTTTGGGATGAAGGGCGTGGCGAGGACCCATAGGGAATGCAGGTGTGGTGTGTTCTAGCGCAGAAACAGAATGGTTAAGAACAGGGAGGCGTGGAATGAAAGGAGGCCAAGGCAAGGAGTTTGGGATGGGAGTTATTCGAGGTTTGGAAACAGGAGGGAGCTCTTCTAGAAAGGGCACAGCAGAGATGCTTAGCACATGCTAGTTCTGTTGTGAGTGTTTGCTGTGAGTACAGCCCTAATAGGGAGGTGCTGTTGGTCTCCCCATTTTGCAGATGAGGACACTGAACACAGGTTAAATGACTGGTAAGGGGCAGAGCCAGGGACCCGGATCTGGGAGGTTAGATTTATGATCCCGTGCCCCTGACCCCTTTTGGGTTCTGGGAAGATCAGCTGGTGGTTATGTGGGGTGAGGGTAGAATTCCTGCATCAGGCAGTCCGGGAGCCTGCTGCAGGTGGCTTCGCTCTGGGCAGGGATAGCAGTGCCTGCACTCAGCCTGTGATGGGGACGTGCAGAGGGACTTTGATGTGGGAGGCAGAGACAAGAGGGCAATCTGAGTTGACTGCTGGATTTTCACTTGAGCAAATATATGAGATAAATCTAGATACGGTAGGGTGCATCCTATATGTTGGGAGAAGCCCAGATTGTCACAGGTCTGTTAGGGACCAGGAAGGAAAACTAAACGGACTTACCTGTAAGGGACACGGACTCCTGCCAGGAACTTTCCCTCCCTGATGTCCCCAGAAACCCTTCACTTTCTGGAAGCTTGCTTGTATTGAACTGTCGGTATGGGGCTGGTTGGAGTTAGATAATGTAATTTTGAGGCGCCTCAGGTCCCTTCCCACTCACCCCCACATAGATCAGTCTGGTACGTGTGAGCATTTTGGGTGTTGCCACCTGTCAGGGTGCTGTTTGCCGGAACGCAGTGGAAGGCATTTACAGAGGTGGGCACCACTAATATGGGGAAGCTTAACCATGAAAGGATGCGAAGACTAATACTTAATAGGGATTCGTTTCAGACTCTGTTGAAAATTAATCCTTCTGGGGGCGCCGGGGTGGCTCAGTCGGTTAAGTGTCTGCCTTCGGCTCAGGTCATGATCCCGGGGTCCTGGGATCGAGTCCCACATCTGGCTCCCTGCTCAGTGGGGAGTCTGCTTCTCCCTCTCCCTCTCTGTCTCTTTCAAATAAATAAATAAAATCTTCTTTTTTTAAAAAAAAGCATTTGCCTTACTTAAAAAAAAATATTCCTTGTGTATTGAGAGGTTTTCGTTCTACGTGAGGCCTTATCTTCCACTGAAAGTCAGAAAGTTGATGTTGACTGGTAGGAAGTGGAATGTGAGTTCTTCCTGAGAACTGTTTAGGGAGAAGGTCTGGCTCTTTTGGTAAAGAGTCTACCTCAATAGGGAGTAATTTTTTTTAAGAAAGCAAAATTTGGGGGACTGTTGGGAGGAGAGTTTAGGCAGAAAAAGAAGAATGAAAAGCTAATGTTGGGTTATACTGTCATTTTCATTTTTTCCCTAAAACCGTGCTGTGTGGGGCACCTGGGTGGCTCAGTTAAGCATCTGTTTTCAGCTCAGGTCATGATCCCAGGGTCCTGGGATCAAGTCCCACATCAGGCTCCCTGCTCAGTGGGAAGCCTGCTTCTCTTTCTGCCTACCTGGTCCCCCTGCTTCTGCTCTTTCTTGCTCTCTCTCTCTGACAAATAAATAAAATCTTATAAAACAATAAATAAAACCGTTTTGTCCAATTTATCTTTAAATTTAAATAAATGAAGATGGAATACAATTAAACATTTCATTTGTCAGTCACTTAGCCATACTTGAAGGCTCAGGAGCCACGTGTGGCCACCAGCTACCATCTTGGACAGAGGAATATGGAACAGTTCCAACATCACAGGCAGCTCTGTTGGAGACTTCTGCTGTCAGCCTTGGAATCTAAGGTTGACCTGGAATCTTGGAGTCACACTGTAAAGTATGGTGCCCCAGGAGCCTAGGAGAGAAAGAATTTCCACAGGGAAACTTAGAGATAGGCCTAAACCTGGGGAAAAAATGCTGCTTCATCTAAAAGGACAACTCTGAATCCTGTAATCTGAAGATGAGAGTCCTATGTTTTTGGCCCAGTCAATAGATAGAATAGCAGTTCTTGGGAAGCTCTTGGTATATAGCTGAGTTTTCTAACTAGTCAATGCTTGATTTTGTTTATTAGGATATAGAAGACCTTTCCCCCGCCTTTTTTTTAAACCACTGTTTTGTTTTGTTTTTTAAAAGATTCTATCTATTTATTTGAGAGAGAGCGAGAGCATGAGGTGTCTCACCTTTTCCCTTTTTAAAGTACTTTAGCAAAAGATTCCAACCTAGACCATTACCTACCTGGAAAATGGGTATAATAACTTCAGAGGGATGCATGTGGACTCAGTGGACGTTTTTGTTGCAGTTTGAAATTACAGGTGAAAGGTATTTATACAGTTCACCTAAGAAAGCTACAGAAACTGGAAATAGCCTATGGAAGTTTGACACTGACTTGAAATTTCAATAGTGTTGACCATTATCAACTGTGTTGAGAAGTTATGATACTCTAACAATATTCTTGGAAGATGTCTGTTTTCAAGATTATAGGAATCTTCAAGTGTAGTCTGAGGATCAAGTGCAGGGTCAAAGGCAGCCCACACCCTGTTCAAGTAAATAAAGTTTTATTGGAACACAATCATGCCCATTCATTTGTTGTTGTCTATGGCTGCTTTAGCTCTTACTGCAGAGCTGCAAAGTTGTAGCCGATTGGTCTGCAAAACTGAAAACACTTTTCAGGAAGTTTGCCAGCCCCTGGCCGAGATAATGGGCAAATGATTAGAATACCTTTCCAGTTCAGAAACGTCTGAGCAGGCCAGGTTTGCAGAAGGATTTTAGTGGAGGCCTGGATTTCCCCATACTTCCAACAATTTTTAAGGCTCTATGATTCTGAGCTGAGATTCTCTCGGATTATTTCTTCTTATACCAAACGTCCCCAAATTCCAAGGAGACTGGATATTAAGAAGGGAGTCATTGAGTTTGTGGGAGGATACAGGTCCCCTACCTTCCTTTTGAGCGCCATTGGTGTATCTGAGTCCTTGTCAGTATCAGTTAGATGTCATCAAGTGGTGAACTAGATGATCCCAGATCCGTGTGAAATAATGGGTCTTTGTAGATCATAAGCTCATCTCGCAACATCCCTGTGATGTTTGTAGTTTAAGATGACCACGCTTGGGAAATAGGTCTGTTAGAATGAAGTCATATTATTCCACTAAGCATACCTAATTTTTGTTGAGTGGCTCAAAGGAAGGGTAATCCGACATCTTATGTTTTGGGGCCTGGAAGATACAATGTAACTTCCTGGCGGTGTATGTCCCCCTGTTCTTCCCCTGCTTTTCCATTCTGCCTGGAAAGTGGTTTCTGTCTTCTACCCACCTGTCCAGTAACTTTCTTCCTCTTATTGCTCAGCTGGTGGCCTGGCTTTGCTACTTTACTGAGCAAACTGAAGCTAACAGAGGGGAATTTCACCAGCTCCTATAACCACATCTCATCTCCCAGGATCAGTGCTCACACCCTCTGCTGTCCCACTGTCAGCACAGATGACCCTAAAGCCAGATTCTGTCAATGTCCCCTGGTCCCACGCCGTCACCATTGTCCCCTCCCTTCTAGGTCATCTATTTGCTTTTCTGCCAGATCGCTCCTATTCATATACAAACATCCATCCTCGTAAAAGAAACAAGCAAGCAACGATCTTGACCCTGTTTACACGCACCAGGGGCCCCTCTGAGCCGCTCATCTTCACAAGTGTTCATGTGCACGGTCTCCGTGGTCTCTTCAGCCATCCCCTCTCACACCCGCTCTGGTTTTTCCCCTCGTCCCTCGCTGCACGGACACGGCTTGGCGAGGCCATCGGTGACCCCACATCGCTGACTCTGGTGGTCAGTGTTTAGTCCTTAGCATACTTGGCTTGTTGGCAGCCCTGGACCCAGCTCTTTGCTCTCCCCTTCTCAGTGTAGTTTCTTTCTTTCCTTCTCTTTTTTTCTAAGATTTTATTTATTTATTTGAGAGAGACAGAGATAAAACACAAGCAGGGGGAAGGACAGAGGGAGAGGTAGGGAATCTCAAGTAGACTCCGTCCTCAGAGGATGTGGGACTCGACCCCATGACTCCCGAGATCACAACCTGAGCCAGAATCAAGAGTCGGACGCTTAACCGTCTGAGCCATCCAGGCACCTCCTCCTCAGTGTACCTTCTTTGCTCGACGTCTCTGCCTGCTTTCTGTCCACTGCCTGTCCATCCCCTGTCCTGGCTTCTCTTTTCTCCAGTGATTTAGTTTGGGGTGGCCAGAAGTTCCGTCCTGGGTCCTCTTCTCTCTTTCTGTTTATTCCTTTAGTCAGAACCACCAGGCTCATGAATTCAAATACCACTGATTTCTCGACTTGCTCATAACTCCCAGATTTGGTTTTCCAGGCCAGACCTCTTTCTCCAAAACTCTACACACATTCTACTCAACCACCTGTGAGACGTTTCTGTTGCAATATCTGATAGACATCTTAAACCCCGCCCCCCCCCCCCCCCGCCCCTGCCCTCCACACATGCCTACCTTTCCCATCCCCAGTTGATGGCAAGGCCGTCTTCCAGGGTTTTGGGCCCAGAATGTTGGAACCGTATCCTTTCTCTTTCTCTTACACACATATGCTCCAAGTCCCGCTTGTTAGGAAATTCTGTTGACTCTACCTCCCTGACACAACTGCTCCCTGCTCAACACCCTCAGCTTCTTCCCGGATGGACCAAGAACCCCGCGTCCTACCTCCATCTTTGCTTCCCTGTGGCCTCTTGTGCACACAGAGCGAGTGAGGCTTCACAGAAGTCTACAGGATTGTGTTGCTCTTCTGCTCAGAATTCACTAACAGTCTTTTTCTCTTGGAGCCAAAGTTCTCACAGAGACGTCCAAGGTGTGCACGGTCTGTCCCTCCCCTGTCGCCCACACCCTCGCCCTCCCTGTCTCTGCCCCAGCCCCAGCCTCACTGGCTGTGTTGGACCCTCTCATCCAGCCATTCCCTCTTCTTCCACATCTGTTCTGCTCATCTCCTCTAGGTCCATGCTCCAGTGTCGTTTTTTCCGTGGGATCCATGGGATCACCTGTTGCCTCCCGCCTGCCTTCCACCTGGCCTCCATGACCCCATCATGCTTCTATCACCCATCCTTTTATTTTCCTGTAGCTCTGGATGCCCTCTAACAAATGCTGCTGGTTCGCTTTATCACTGAGCTCCCAGGGATGGGGATCCGTGTCTGTTCCGTTGACTGATAGAGCCCAGGAGCCGGGTTCCATCTGGTGGAGCCCTTCTGGGTGCTACCAGACAAAGAGTTCTCCTTTCCTCTTGAGAGGGGATGATGAGTTCCTCGGAGATCAAGGGCAAAGTCTTTTTGTTTTATTCTGTTTTAGCTTCAGTCATCAGAGCAGGCTATCTTTTCAAAGGCGAGTGTTCCAGGGTGGTCCGTTCGGTGGCTCCTGCACGGCACTGTGCAATTAAGTCACCTGCTTCTTTGGTCTCACTGATCTTGACCAACCAACGACCCACTGTAAACCGGGGTTCCCCGCAGAGGCTGCGTGTGTGAAATATCGAATTAACTTGCAGAACAGTCAGGGCTTTGAGTGATGCACGTTTTTGCCCTTTTCTGGAACCTTCCATTCCAGAGGAGAGGACTTGCAGAGGTGGCTTCTGGTCCATTGGGACGTTTGCATGCTGTCTTGGGCCAGCAGCCTCTCAGCTGGTCCACCACTGGGCCCTCATTGTCCTTGGGCCCAGAGGCCGGGCATCTGCTCTGGGTGAACTGACATCCAGCCCGGTCTCTCGCATGCCAGGCCGGGTTTGAGGAATGTTTATGGGAGTGTGAGTGATAATGCGTGGAGCAGCCTCATCAGAAGTTATGCGTTAGGCTGATGTAAACAGTTCTGTAGCTTCATGGCGGTGATCGTTATTCAGCAGTACGAATGTACTTAAAACCACGGAGCTGTGCACTTAAAAGTGGTTAGGATAGCAAATTTTACCTTATATATTTTACCAAAATAAAAAAAAATGGGGGGAAAATGTAACAAATTAGGCCTTCTACCGGGATATGGTGCTCTAGCATTGACCTGTTTGGCAGGCGAGGCCAGGGAGGCATGGAGAATTGCTACCAAGGAACACGTTCGTTGTTTCCATCAGTTTTGCCTGATTAAAAATACCTCTTACTTGTCTCTGCTGATCCATCTGTGGTTTTAAATTTGATTCACTTTGCAGTTTGTCTTTAGCCCCCATGTCTCTTTGGTAAAAACTGCTTATTAATGATCACCTTTCCCTCCAGTTTGACATTTTAAATTGCTACCTTTTATTTTATGTCAGGATAGTTAACATTCGGTGTTACGTTATTTCAGGTGTGTAATAGACAAGTGCCCTCCTTAGTCCCCATCTCCTACCTCACCCATCCCCTCACCTCCCTGCTGGTGACCATCAGTTTGTTCTCTATAGTGAAGGGTCTGTTTCTTGGATTGCCTCTCTTTTTTTTCCCCTTTTCTCATTTGTTTTGTTTCTTAAATTCCACATATGAATGAAATCATATGGTATTTGTCTTTCTCTGACTTATTTCACTTAGCATAATGCACTTTAGCTCCATCCATATTGTTAAAAAATGACAAGATTTCATTTTTTATGGCAAAATAACATTCCATTGTGTACCTATACTACACCACATCTTCTTTATCCATTCATCTATTTGTGGACACTTGGGTTACTTCCACGATTCGGCTATTGTAAATAATGTTGCTGTAAGCATAGGGGTGCATGTATCCCTTTGACTTAGTGTTTTTGTGTTCTTTGGATAAATACCCAGTAGTGGGATTGCTGGGTCATAGGGTAGTTCTATGCTTAACTTCTTGAGGAACCTCCATACTGTTTTCCAGAGTGACTACCCCACTTTGCATTCCCACCAACGGTGCAAGAGTGTTCCCCTTTCTCCACATCCTCGCCAACACCTGTTGTTTCCTGTGTTGTTAATTTCAGCCATTCTGACTGGTGTGAGGTGGGATCCCACTGAGGTTTTGATTTATATTTCCCCGATGATGAGTGATGTTGAGCATCTTTTCATATGTCAGTTGGCCATCTGGATGTCTTCGCAGAAATGTCTGCTCATGTCTTCTGCCCATTTTGTAATTGGATTATTTGTTTTTTAGGTGTTGATTTGTATAAGTTCTTTATATAGTTTGAATATAACCCTTTATTAGCTCTGTCATTTGCGAATATCTTCTCCCATTCCCTAGGTTAACTTTTAGTTTGGTTGATGATTTCCTTCACTGTGCAGAAGCTTTTTCTGTTGATGTAGTTCCAATAGTTCACTTTTGCTTTTATTTCCTTTGCCTCAGGAGACATATCTGGAAAAATGTTCCTACTATGGATGTCAGAGACATTACTGCCTGTGCTCTCTCCTAGGATTTTTAATGGTTTCAGGTTTCACATTTAGGTTTTTAATCTGTTTGGAGTTTATTTTTTGTGTATGGCGTAAGAAAGTGGTCCAGCTTCATCCTTCTGCATGTTGCTGTTCCTTTTTCCCTGTACCATCTGTGGAAAAGACTGTCTTCTTGCCATTGTGTATTCTTTTCTGCTTTGTTTAAATTTCTACATTTTAAAGCCACGGAAGAGTGGAACTGGATCTCATGGGTCAAAGGCGTGGGTCCTGGCGTCAGAAGGAGCTCACGTTTCCCTGCTGCCACTTTATGCCTCGTGCTCTTTGCTTTTTTGTACTTGGGTCTCCTCACCTGCAAACTGGTGTTGGTAATGGACCTGGCCTCCTTTTGCCCCATTAGTAGAGTTTTCACTTTCAGAGCCCCTGTTTCCACAAGATCCTTCGTGATGAAATCTTCCTCTCTGTTGGAAGTCACGATGGGCCCTTTATGTTTTCATTCTTGGAATGTACCAACCTCCTATGCTACCATTCCCTCACTTCTCTCTCTTCCCAGCGCTGGCATCTCAGGATATTTCCCGTTATTCAGTCTGAGGGTCCCCCGAGGCCTTTGCTGACTCTGCACCCCCACTCACCCCCACTGGAGTACAGATCTGTAACAGGGGCCTGCCTGTCAGCTCCCAGAGGGAGGGAGGGATGGAGATGGTCCCCCCAGCACCTGCCACAGTGGCCTGTGCCACACAGAGAGGCTCAATAAATGGGGTGAGTTACACAGGAATGGATGCAAGTACCCCCTTCTTGGCCCTGTGCAACTTTCACTTATGACTTGGGTGCGGTCCCTTATTTTAGTCTCGTGTGCCCTTTCTGTTGAATAGCTTGGCCATTGCCTTGAAATTCGGGGCAAGGGTTTACCAGTACCCGGGGGAGGGCACAGCCCCTGTGCTATTCCTGGCTCCCGGTCCCTGCCTGCTTTCCCGGCCCCTCCGGGCAGTGGGGCCGAGGACCTGGGCTGCAGACCCAGCAATCAATAAAGCTGTCTTCAGTTCAAGTCCAGAGGAGAATAGCACAGCTAGTTGAAGATTCGGGAAGTGGGGCCTTGGAGGAAATCCTTGCTGAATTACATTTTGGACTTTTTATTTTTCTTAGTAGCCTAGGGCTAAAGAAGCAGGTTGTCTGAGACACTGGAAGGGTGTGGAGGCAGGCTGTCCCCGCGGAGTTCAGATGGGGTCTGGGAGGCTCTTATTTGTACAACTAACTTTGGGCATCTGTTTGCATGAATTCACATCTTGTTCTGTTTCTTCTGACTGAGGAGGTTTTGGGGCCAAGCTGGTCCAAGCACCTGGAGAGGGAGGAGGGGAGGGAGAGACAGAGAGTAGTCTATGGGCCTAAACAGGATTTGTCAGGACCTAGGGGCAGTGCCCCGCACAAAACTGTGGAGGGGGCGTTCTGTGTACTTCTGCTTGGAACCCAGCTCTCTCTGGCATCTTGACGAATCGCTGAGGATATCTTTGGGTCAGGCCCAGCAGATGTGGGGTACAGGTAATGGGGTTTGAGTGCATGTTGAATCCAATTGAGATGGGATTTCACAACTGGCTGGTTGGGACATCTGATACCTTTTGGTCACCATACCTGATTTGGATGATCTTGCCAGTTCGCCCATGTGGCCCTCGTCTTCCATCATTCTGTGTGTGATCTGGAGCTCAGTGGACAAGTTCAGACGTGCCACAAATGACAGGGACTTGTACTGTCCACGGTTGAGTACATGTGCTGGGGAGTCCCTAGACTCAAGCTTTGTTTCTGACTCTGCGGTGTGACCTTGGGGAAGTTTCTTAACCTCTCTGATCTTCGGTTTTCTCATCGGCAAAATGGGAACAATAAGATTGTGGTGAGGATTTAAGAAAACCAGACCTGTGAAGGGTTTTGCATAGTCTGACATTCAATAGCTATTGGTGTTGCTGTGTTATTTTTCATCTTGGGAGGCGAACTGGAACAAACTTATTCCCATAGTGTTTGCTTTTCCATAGAAGCCTGTATAACTAAACTTGTTTCCTGCGCACCAAAGTTTCATAAGGGAAGCTGCTGTCTCCTCCATTTCTTCAAACTGGGGCCCAAAGCAGTAACGTTTGTTTCCCCTGCTCACACACGGCACCGAGGTGTGGCAGGCGAGCATTTTGGGGAACTGGTCCAGCCCACTTGATTCACGCTAGCATCACTGCTCAATGGCAACTAAAAACATTTATCACTGTGGGTTTACACACCCAGGGGCGGAGGAGATATCACACGTGGGGTGTGTTTCTGATCAGCTGGCTTCAAGGTCTCTTTTGGAACTTAATGGGCTCCAAGCAGGTGCAGCTCTCCGGTCACAGGCAGGACGTGTATAAATCAGGCAGCAGAGACATCCTGCGCTCTGCAGACATCCCGTATGGTCAGTTCTGAGAGTGAACATCTAGAGCTCACTTCTCAGGTGCATTGGGTTCATTGTCACGGCATGCCCGCTGCCCAGGCCCACGTTACAGGTGAGGACCCAGTGCTACGTGCGGAGAGGCGGGCCTTGAACCGTGGCCGCCAGACTCCACTGCCGCCCCATCACCCTCTGTGTGGCCCCGGGGGGGGGGGGCAGCTGAGGAACACAGTTCATCAAACACGAATGAACTGACGGATGAAAGAGGAGGTTTGCGAACCTGTGGAGGCTTTTCTTGTGAACCGAAAGGCGCTTCCCTTATTTCTCTGTGTGTCAGCGAGGAGCCACTGTGAACTGCCAGGTTGGCTGGCAAGGGGCCGATTGCTGCGGATTTGCTCGAAGTATATCAGCTGGTTAACGACACAGAGCTCTGAATGTTTCCAGGGGAGGGAATGAATAAACAGGTTTGGGGACAAAGCAGGCCACGACGGTGGAGTCTGCAGAGAGGCGAATTCAGTCGAAAGAAGTTGGATACGCGGGGCAGAGCTCTCTAGACTCAGTTTTGAACTGGAGTTCCCAGTACACAAGTCAGGAAATCAGAATTGGAGGGTCAGTTCCCCATTCTTCTCACAGATAAGAGTTCAGTGAAATTTGTACTATTGGGGGTGGAGAAGGTGATCTGGTTTCAGCTGAATAAATCAGAAAAGAAAAACTAGCTTTCCAGATATTAACAGATGATGGCCACCCTTAATTGATTTTAAAAATTTGATAAAAATGCCATCTGAAAATTTTGAACAGTTGGAATGTTTATGTATTTTTATTATAGTCTAACTATCAATGCCTTGTGCATATTTATGAAGCTTTTATCCTATAGAATACATGAAACCATCCACGTTTATTTATTTATTTTTTTAGTCAGACGCCATCAGGAATCTGGTTTGCATTGCTCTTTCTGTCCTTTGGAAGAAATGTAAAATGAGGATATTTTGTAGAATTGTCATGGTTGGCCAAATATTTCTGTAATCCCTCGACATGTCTAAAAAAAAAAAAAAAGCCATGTGGCATGGTCAAGTGCATGTCCAGGATCTAACAACCAAACACAGAGAGCTGTAGGAACCGAAATGGACAAGCTCTGCTGTAGTTCTCAGCTTCTGACAGCCTTTACTGTTCTCCCTCACCTGCCCCGGGTCACTTCTACTTTGGAGTGAACACAGACACTTGCTGAGGCCGTCGGCTGTATTTTGGTTGATGGACTTCCTACAGAATTGTCCAAGGTTCTTTCTGGTTGGAGGGGACCAGTGACTCAGAAGAGCCTTTGTGCTCATAAGAGGAGCCTGGTTTGGAACGTTCTAGTCGGTCTTCTGGCAGGTCCGTGTTGGCGTGCTAGCGAAGAAAGGGAAGGAGCATGGGAAAACACAGAAGAAAAATGATTGGAGAATATTTTGCTACGTATTTGCTTCTAAATCCGAAAAGGGCAGCTTTCCACAAAAGCAAAACTAGACTGCAAACGTGGTGCCCAGCTCTGGGCCGGACCACAGATCTGGCCACATCACAAGATTTATTGTAGAGACTGTAAAGGTAATATTAACCCGGGTTAAAAAAAAAAAATCCCTTTGCAGAAATTAGAGCCAGACTTGGGACTTATAGAAGAAAGTAACCGAAAGTCGCGTGGGATGTGAGGGGGAAGACACGACGGAGGAGAGCTTTCAGAGTGTGGTCAGTCGGCTCTTCGGTTGATTTCTTTGGAACAGTTCTTGCCCGTCAGCCAGCCTGGTGGTCGTGGAAGCTCTGTCTCCCCGGATGAGCCAGGCTCCAGGCATTTCAGGATCACTTATCATGCATCTACCTGTGGCAAGATGCAAATTGGAAACATAACCATTGTCATGACAGCCTGACTTGGCAGGAAGATAGAGGAGAACCGGCGCCCTCCAAAGCCTGAGGCGTGGCAGGGAGGAGGGCTGCACTCCTTGGCCAGCCGTCCTGACTAGTTGTCTGTCTCACTCTGACTTCTGTTCCCTAACGATGGCATTTTGAATAAGGGGCTTTATCTCTTCGAGCCTCAGTTTCCACAGTTGTGAAACGTGCAGGAATCTTCATAGCTCATAAGGTTGCTGCAGAGCAATCTTAGGTAGAAAGTGAGTGCAGAGCTCTTCAGGTGGCCTGTTATAAACATAAGGTGCTAAGGGTAAACGGTGAATTATGTTAACTTGACTCCAGGGAAAATCTCAGCTCCGCTGCTGAGGGCTTTTCCTCTATTCCCGGGCAGTGCATTGGAGCCCTGGTCGGCGGGCGGACCGGGGCACTTGGGATGTCTGAGCGATTCCGTCTCCACTGCGGTGGGCATGACCCAACTACAGAGCCTCGGGACAGGTTGTGACCAAGGGAGGCAGTGCTGAGGAGGATTCTGAGACCATTTCGTCCTGGTAGCCCGTGAAGTGTTTACACTATTTGGTCTCACCGTCTAATTCTGCTGATTGGTAGGAATGCAGTTTGTGCCAACCCTCCGACTTGGGGGTCCTCCGTGGTGACACTGTCCATGGCTGTGTTCTCTGTCTCCTCGCCCACAGGCCTGGGGTCCGGCAGGGAGGGCACCCTGGGGATCCAGCTGACATGAGGTATTGGGACTTGCAGGCTTCCCCCGCCTCATTTTGGCGTAGCTGGCATTATTTTATTCTTAGAGTCAGTGTGAGGGTGCACTCTGTTTAACTTTTGTGGGTAAAAAAAAAAAAAAAGAACTCTATCCCCTAAAAAAACAAACAAACAAAAAAAACCCCACCAAAAACCACCGTTAAAATGTAGGCGATGGGGCACCAGGGTGGCTCAGTCATTAAGCGTCTGCCTTCAGCTCTGGTCATGGTCCCATGGTCCTGGGATCGAGCCCCACATCAGGCTCCCTGCTCAGCCGGAAGCCTACTTCTCCCTCTCCCACTCCCCCTGCTTGTGTTCCCTCTCTCACTGTGTCTCTGTCTGTCAAATATATAAATAAAGTCTTTAAAAATAAATAAATAAAATATAGGTGAGGATTCCTAATAGAGATAAAGTACGCTCCTGGGTCTTTCCTTTATTTTTCCTGTATCTAACCCCCAAATGGATAATAAATGTCAAGTGTTTTCTGCAGCGAGAAAGGGGACCCTCAGGGGACTCACATGCCGAGCTTTGCATACCTTTGGAAGGAAGCCTTGGAAACCATAAACTTGCGTGTTGGGAGAAGCCCTGAATCCCAGGGCCCTTGCTGCTCAGACTCTATTCTTTCTGTCTTACTGCACTTCCTGTGTCCCATAGCATCTGATTGTGGTTTTCTAATAACAAAGCAGTATTTAATCAATGTGGAAAATATTGAGAACCATAGCAAAAGAAACTAAAATTCACCCTTATTCCACTATTCATGGATGGGTGAAAAATGAACATTTTAGCACATGTCCTTCTAGTCTTTTTTCTACACATGTGTATTTTCACATCACTTCAGTGTAGTGACAACTCCCCATAGGAGTTGGACACTCTCCTGTCTAATTCCTTCCTTGTGTACTTGGACTCATTATCTCCTCAGTTCCCCTCACAGGAAAGGATTTTTAAAATCCCGAAGTTTTGGGGTACCTGGGTGGCTCACTCGTTGGGCGTGAGCCTTTGGCTCGGGTCATGATCCCAGGGTCCTGGGATCAAGCCCCACATCGGGCTCCCTTCTCAGCGGGAAGCCTGCTTCTGCCTCTTCCTCTGCCCCTGCTTGTGTTCCCTCTCCCACTGTCTCTGTGTCAAATAAATAAAATACTAAGAAAAAAAAATACCAAAGTTTTCCCTTACAGAAGTCAAACACATACCATTTAGTGAAACCCATGATACAATTCTTTACATGATTGAAAAGGTCACGAAATCACATCTCATCCAGAGTTCTGAGCAATCTTTGAAAATTCTTCAGTCAAGGCTGCTTTTGCATCTCACACTTATTCAAAGCTAAGGTGTGGAAGCTGTCTTGACAATATGGCGGCTAGAGCTACAGATGGTCAAAGGAGCTGGCAACAGTGTGAGCTTGCAGTGGAAGACACTGCCGTTTTTCTAGAACGGCATGATTGCGTGTAGAATGATTAATAAATAGCCAGGTGCTGAGTCAGCTGGGTGTTTGCAGCAGGGAGGAGAGACACATGAATCCTCACAGGTTGTATTTTGTCTGGGGAATCAGGGTTAAACTGGGCATGAGCTCAAAGAGCATGTAATATCTCCTTCCCACCCCCGAGGGGGATTTAGGAAAGGGAAAAAAATGCTCAAGCAAATACTTGATTGTGGCCACTGCGGTGAAGGTTCTGGAATCTCTCTTATTTACCACTAACTCAGATTTCACAAAGACCAAGAGCTCTCTTAAAGAGCCAATCCGTCCTATGTGAGAAACAGATACTATTTAAGCTTGAAGTAGCTCTGAAACAAGACCTATTTATTCCTAAATTAAATATTCTTTGAAAAAAAATGTTTTTTGAATTTTAGAAAAATGTTAGAAAATGCAGCAAGTGGAAGAGAACAAAAGCCACTCATGATTGACTGCTACCATTTTGGTCTATGCTTCCTTCCTTGCCTCCCACCTCTCTCTTCTCCCTATTTTGTGGATATTTTAACTCTGCTCTGGTTGGTCCTTTAGGAATTTCCCCCTCTGTTATACGCGACGTTTCGGCAAGGGTCCTTGAAGCTAAGTTTGTGCCTGCAACCTAACTTACTGCTTTGGGTACGGCCCCAGCAAAGGGAGTAGCAGGCCATCTGGTATAGACATTTAAGTCTTGTCAATACAGGTCACCGACCTGGTGAACAGAAATGTAAGTGTACCCAATACCCAACGTACTACTTTTACCCTGTTGATAATAGTGTTTTGTCCTTTACTCAGCCTTTTTTTTTCTTTCTTTATTTTTCTTTTTTTCTCTTTCTCTCTTTTTCTTTCTTTTCTTTTCTTTCCTTCCTTCCTTCCTTCCTTCCTTCCTTCCTTCCTTCCTTCCTTCCTTTCTCTCTCTCTCTCTCTCTTTCTTTCTTTCTAAACAAACAAATAAAACAGTGTCCTGTTTCAGTGTTCACATCCTTCATTATGTAATGAAGTGAAAACCTATGTCTTGTTTTCTTCTGCTGGATTTCAGTTTCTTTTTCAGTGAATTGCCTATTCATCCCCTCACCCCTACCCCCACTCCTGCTGATTTGGGACTCTTTTTCTGTTCTAGAGTCAACTCTTTTTTTATGGTGTGGGTTTGAATGTATCTGTAGTAAGTTCCCTGCAGCGGCACAGTTGTTAAGTGTTACCTTTAAGAAAGAGAATAGCACTTGGGAACGGGAGCCCAAGAGCTGGATCTGAAGAAGAGGGTGTTTAGGAATGGTCTGGAAGTTTGGACAACTGGCAGCACTTTTTCCCGAAGGAAGTATGCATGTAGGAAAGTGCATATTGTAGATTTTCGCAGACCAGACCCTTTTATGAAGCCAGTAGCAAACCCCAGAAACAGACCGACTCGAGCACCTTCAAGCCCCCGATCCCTGAACTTGACCCCCACGGATGGGTTGTGGCTGTTTTTGTACTTTGTGTCTGTCTTCTCCTCTCTTCCTATACATGGTATTTACAAGATGCATCCCTGGTTTGTATACTTGTGGGTGTTCATTCCCCTTTATGGTGTTGCACCGTGTGTGACTGTACCACAGTCCGTGACCCCTTCCTACCGCAGACGGGCATTTGGCAGTTTCAGATTTTCCGTTATGGATGGTGCTGTTATAAATATCTGAGTAGATGTGTTGGGAAACCTGGTGTTAGATGATGTTTTAACCAGCTTCATGTGGCCACGACCTCCCCCTGCCCCCTCCGCCCCATCTCTTGAGCAAAGCAGAGAGAAGCGTGAACTTGAGTGCACGGGTCTCTTCATTTGTCTTTCTGTGGACTTGTTTTTAGTTAGGATGAGAGTAATGATGTTCTCTTAACAAGGTGCGGAGGACTGATTTAAATTGTAGATAATGGCTGTTGGCTTCAGACTGGGCTATCGTCTTTAAGTGGAGAATTATGTTTCATGTCCTGTTATTTTCTTCTCTATCAGCTCTTGACTCACCCCAGTGAACTGAGGGTTCCAACTGTCTTCAGAGGGAAGAGTTTATTAACACATTGGTCTTACAAGTAACTTTCCTGGGTTTACCAGTATAATGGAAACCACATCTTCGGGGTAAGGAATTGGATTTAGGCCACGTGCGTGCGTGAGTCGAGTTTGAGAGATGTACCAAATCTAGATCACATTGCTGTGTGATCTTTTGGTAGAATTAAATAAAAGGCATTAAAAAAATTTATAGCTGCCTTTTACCAGCTTTATGTCTGATTTTTTTCTCTCTCCGTCTCTAGATTCTTTGGCTGACATGAGTTTTGAAGTTCTGCCACATTCACTTATCAGCCTGTGGCAAATGCAGTCCTCACCAGAGAGAAGATGAAAGACTAAGAGTTAAAAAAAAAAAAAAATCCATGTGCTACATAAAAATGCCCTACCCTTGCGGAGAATTGGCAGTTACCTTCCCACCCCTCCCCCCACAGCCCCCTTTCTCTGTATGTGTAGGAAAAAGGCTTATTTCTGAAATTGTTCTTCTTTAATCCATCAACAGTATCTCTTTGAAACTCATCAGTACATTCTGCAGACACATCCAAGCTCACAATCCAGGACCTCAAGGAGGCCACGCATGTGTCGGTGCAGTTCCAATTTTATGGGCGTCTCTGTAAACTATGGAGCGCTTTGCCCTTCTCGCACAGGCACGGGCTACATTTTGATCTCCACAGTAACTCGCACAAAGTGAGTAGTGAACCCAGGAGAAATTTCCACCTGCCGAGGGGAGGAGACGGCGACGTGGAGGGAGAAGAGGTCCGTGGGAGAGCAGTGTGTGTCCACACGTCCTCCGTCTGTTTGCTTGTTTTCCTTCTCATTGCTTTGGTGTCCTGAAACGTGGTCTCTGCCATCAAGGGCCACTAGGCTTCAGCTGATGAGCAGCGCACAAGCTGGTCTTAGTCGTTAATCCGGCAACAGTAAAAGGGGCAGAGAGAGGCAGGACCAACCCCCGTCAAAACGCTGCCAGAGGTGATGTCCTTCCCTCCCTCCCTTCTTTGTCATCCCTCCCCTGCTTGGAGCTGTGCTTCCATTTCTGCCATCTTGTTGTTTGGGGCTCCACGGAGGGGCCCCCGTGGACACCCCAGAGGCCTTTCCTCTGGTCAGGTGGTGCTGCTCCCTCTTGGAGCCTGCACAGCAGCTGGCTTCCCCGTCACCACCAGACGGCCCCTGCTGGTCCTCCCGCATGTTCATTCGGTTACTGATCCACCCGTGGAGGAATTCTCTACCCCCGTGGTGTACCTGGTGGGAGAGATACCGCAGCTAGCAAGACCCAGCCCCTGTCCTCAGGGTGTTGAAGTGGTTCTAGTGGTGGAGATGTACAGATTTGCAGCTGGTTACGGAGGGTGTGGGAGATGCCCTGGTGGGCAGTGGGCAGTGGGCAGGGACGGGGGGCAGCCTCAGAGGCTGGGGGGCACGGAGGCAGAGAGTGGCTCCTCACACTCAAGAGTCTTTGCTCAGGCCAGGCAGCTCCAGGTTGGTCTTATAGACCCCGGGCTTTGTGGCAGGTTAGTGAGCAGAAGAGTGACATGGACTTCCAGAACATTCCTAGGCAGTGGATGGATCCCAGGAACTTTCAACAGCTCTTCGAGTTTGCTTTGCACTCTTGGAATTAAGATGGAATGTGTGAGGTTTGAGGGTTCACCAGATACCCTTTTCCCAGTGTTGTGCATTTTTTTCTGTGGTTTCAAGCTTCTTTGCAAGACCGGGTTCTACATCTTTGGTTGAGGTTTTCAGAATTTTGGGACTTTCAGTGACTTGACAGAATTCACGTGTGCACTTTAAAGGGGATGTTTAGGTGTTCCTTTGTGCGGTCGGCAAGGCAGAGCGGTAAACAGGTTCAGGATGTGCCATCACCAGCAGCTCGTTTTTGATGAAACAGGGTCCAGCTGTGGCACGAGGGGGAAGGAGACCCCAAAATGCACCGTTTTTTAATGACAGGATAGGTTATGTGGCACATTTTTCTTGTCATGCCCGATCAGTGAAACTCAGCTGATCTGTAACTTCTGATACTCTCATTTTTGTTCAGTGTTCCTGTGGAAAATGGCTCCACATTTGGGCCCCAAGAATATATATTCTGAGGGGGATATTTTAAAAAGTCACTAATTAAAAACACTCTAGTCCCCAGGAAAAAAACCCTGATGCTTTTGCAGATTATTTTAATTCCTAAAACCTTCAAGTGGAAACACAGCAAGACGGTTCGTGTTGGGTAAGGAAGTATTTTATTAGAACTTTTGGTGGTTTCCGTGGTTTTAGTAGAGGCGTTACTCTAAAGCAAAAGGTTTTCAACAGGTTTGCTTTACCCACCAAGGAGTACAGTTCATTGAATAGGTTTTAATTCTTCATCTTGTGTTATTGCTTTCCCTTACATTACTATAAAATGCTCCTATGGATACCCAACTTCTGTATCAACATGGACGGGTCTGGAGGAGATTATGCTGAGTGAAATAAGTCAAGCAGAGAATGTCAATTATCATATGGTTTCACTTACTTGTGGAGCATAAGGAATAACATGGAGGACTCTAGGGGAAGGAATGGAAAAGTGAGTTGGGGTAAATCGGAAGGGGAGATGAACCATGAGAGACTATGGACTCTGAGAAACAAGCTGAGGGTTATGGATTGGGGCAGGGGGGATGGGTGACCCTGGTGGTGGGTATTAAGGAGGGCACGTATTGCATGGGGCACTGGGTGTGCGGCATAAACAGTGAATCTTGGATCACTGACAAAATAAAAATAAGAAAACAACAAAAAACCCAAAACAACAAGAACAAATAAAATGCTCCTAGAATGTGGAGTTTCATTCCTTAAAAAATGAAACCTCTGTTTAGACTCCTTAAGTGGATTGAAACATGGGAGTATCCAGCCATATTAAAACCCCACCTTTCAGAGCTTTCCAGTGCAGGGGTGTGTACAGGAGTTTTTCAATGATGATTTTTGCTACACCTGTAAAAAGGGTGAGTTTACAACGGCCTGGATATTCCCATTTTGGAACCATCCAAATTTAAATGCTAGAAAGAGACAGGTCCTCAAATATTACTTGAACAGTCTGTGGAAAAGTGTTAAGCATCGGTGCACCAGAGAGGAAGCAGTCACATTGGTCAAATGATACTTCTTAGAAACATTACAGACAACTTCAGGCATCAGGTGCAAGCCGTACAAGGTCAAGACCCCGGGGGTCAGGCGGTCTTAGGATTTGTTCCACGGTTCTGATGTATACAGAAGAGAGATGGTGTGTCAGATGGCGGTGTTGGGTCCAGCAATGACTTAGCTGGAGAAAAGGCAAATCAGAGAGTGGCGACTCTAAAAAAGAGGTGAGCTGGTGGCAGGGATAAGCGCCCACACACCAGGAGGGGTGTGACAATCGGGGGTGACCTAGAAGATCACTCTTTAATGTAGGGGAAAAAAGGAACAGAACAAAAGGAAAGGCAGGTGTGTAGAAGTAAGTGCCTTTTCCCAGTTTTTCTTCGGAGTCACTGATGAGGTCGTTGGCAAGGAAGACTACAACCTCAATATTACAGAAAGAGGCCAATGTCACCCAGAAACAGGGTTTGGATGGAAGATCCGTAATTGGTGAATATGGTTACTTGACAGGAAAAAGACCGGTTTGTGGTGTAGATTTGAAGATTGGGTGAAAATATACAAAATTGTTTCCTTCATCCTCTCCTGGACCACTCCTCCCCAGGAGTCCAGAGCCAGTAAGACTTCAGAAGGAGGACAAATAAAGACGAGCTCCCTTTGCTGTCGTTTTGCGAGGCTACGCTTCGCAAGAGCCAAGGGGAGGCAACTTCTCCCGGAGTTGGGATTGAAGTTGCAGTGCTTGCTAGTGTTCTGCTGGATGAACTGAGATGCATTGATTTTATAGGCAGGGCTGTTACATTTGCTAGCTGGACCTTATTAGGATTTTTTCCCCCTATAAATTACAGAACAGACTCAAGAGACCCAGTAGGACTAACAGAATTGTCAGGCATAATAAAATTGCCTGGATTATGTGTTCAGGTTGCTGTCTTCTCCAGCTTTTCCCGAAGACTTGAGTAGAATGGTTCCAGGCAATGAGATGAGGAGGGAAGAATTTTTATCTGCATGGCTTGGCAGTGATGTTAAAGCTTTTCTGCCAAGAAATATGAATTTCCACTTGTGTCAGCAAGATGTGAATTAAAGAAGAAAGAAAAGTACAAAACAAACAAACAGAGCTATGCAGACGCCCTCGAACCCGAGGTGCGGTGTTTTGGAGCTTCGGAGCAATTGTTAAGACTAAGTTACTCAGTTGGCTGTATCCCTGAGGGACTAGGTGGGGGTTGTCCAGCCTTCTTGAGAATCTGACTTTCCCGAACCTCCTCTAAGAAGGTCTGTCTGGTCGGGACACCACAACACCTGAAGGACCTTCTCTCGAAGCCAAGTTCCCACTTGTCCCCTGTGCCAAAACTATGGTGGAACTTCTCTCCTCAGGTAGTTCCACGTCTAGAAAAACACTGTCCTAGGAGCCACGAGGGCAGCAGCCTTTTGTTTTTATGCCTATCAGATGGTCAGGTTTTGTGCTGGGACACACGGGCACCTTGACGTGGGTGTGTGCGTATGACTAGAGTATGGACAACAGCCAGCCTGAGTCAGTGCATGCTCACCGTGTTCTTTGACTCAGCCGGACCCCGTGGACCCAGTTCTTCATACAAGTTACAAAAACACTCTCTGGGAACCCTGGCTCCATTTGCTTCTGCAAATTCCCAATTTGGCGGGAACTGGAAGTCTCATGACTTGATTCTCGCATGGGCCTCCTCCATCGCTCTTAGCAAAAGTAGGCACAGTCTGGGTAATCTGGTCTTCAAAAATAGATCATGGGGGAATATATCTAGCTCAACAGAGGATGCGTGTCCTTGTACTAGAAAAAAAAGTGTGTTGAATAGCTTGATGTGTACGTACGGCCTCTGTCCTCTTTAACTTCCAAGACAAGTGTGGCACTTTTTTTCCCCAGAGAGTGAGAGAGAGTGCGCATGTGTGTGCGTGAGGGGGGTGTTGGGTGGGGGGGGTGGGGCAAGGGGAGAGAATCTCAAGCAAACTCCTGGCTCAGCACAGAGCCTGACGTGAAGCTTGATCTTATGACCCTGAGATCATGACCTGAGCCCAAATCAAGACTCGGATGTTAACCGACTAAGCCATCCAGGTGCCCTGAGAGTGTGGCATTTTTGACAAAAATGTGTCCTTGTTTATTTTGTGACTGTTCTTAAAAAAAGGAAGGAAAACTTAAACAACTCCAGACACATGCTAAGCTGGATAAGAAGGCCAAGCCTTAGTCACACAGGCCTCAGATTTTATATCTAAAATTCATGATTTATCCCAGCCCTTAGCACAGGGAAAGGGGAAACAAGAAATGTATTCTATCTTCTGGTATATGAGAAAAGCCCGAATCCTTCTTTCACCACGATAGAAATTGTCAGTGTTAGAATCACGGGGAACTGATTTCATGCCCAACTTACTTACTGACTTATGACTTGGGCTAGGTCATTTCTCTAAACCTGATTCTTTCATCTGTAAAATGGGGTGATATTAGCATCCACCTTAGAGTTTATCTTAAGGTTGGGAAGCATCAGTTCAATACTCAGTTCTTTGAAAATGGTATTGCCTTATTTTATATATTTCCCAGGGATGCTCCATCATCTCACTGATGGGTGTTCTAGCGTGGCCTGAGACAGGAAAGTCAGGGGATGGCACATTTTTTTTCATTAAGGACCAGCTACTAACAATTTCAGGATTTGAATGAGCCATTTGGTGCTGTCAAGACTCCATTCTGCTCTTGTAATGCGAAAGCAGCCAGAAATGATAGGAAGACCAATGAGCTTGGCTGTGTATTTGTGGACACTGAAATTTGAATTTCACATACTTTGCACATATCATAGATGTACTATTCTTTCAATTTTTGCAGCCATTTAATAAAACTGTAAAATATGCTCTTAGCCCACAGGATGTACAGAAACAGTGGGTGGGGGTTGCCAACAATCACCCTCGAGGAATTTGCTTGATCTTTTTTAGTACATATTGTCTATGGAGAAACAAAAAAAAATGGTTTTCTTAGGAAGATCCCAGTGTCTTCAGTCATCTTAGAAGAAACCAAGGAGAGAAGAGATGGATCTTTTCCATGCAACTTGCAAGTAGGCATGCTCTGTCAATGTTGATTATGAGCCTGACCCAGGATCCATCAAAGAAGTGGGTGAAAGAGATGACCAGTTGTAATTACAGGTCATTAACTTGAATCTTAGCAGAAATGCTGCCGCTGTTTAGCCTGGTTCACGGTGAAGGTGGACACTGGTTTGTTTCCTGGGGCGGTTTGGAGCACGTTTCTGCATCATCCTGTGCAGTGGTTTGGTGGAGTGCACAGACTGGTGATGTATCATCTTATCTCAGGGGAAGCAGTTGGGGAGCTCAGCCTCCTGGCTCCCTCCTGGCCCCGGGCACTTGCAACTCGCCATCCTGCTTGGCGTCATCATCAAACAGATAATGAGGAGATTAGCTGTCGTCCTGCCCGCCATTCATAAATGCCATCGTTTACGTAGATCTTTTGCACCTACTATTTAACCCTCAGAAAACCCTATCAAGTCTGAGGGACAGGTCTAATTATTTGCCTGTTACATAAGCCAACTGACAGTCTGCTATATTTTAAGTTACCCCGGGTAACAACCGATGAAGTGCTGAGGCAAGTCTGGGGACGTGCGTTTCTAACTCTTTTTATTATGCCATGCTGCCTTCTTACACGACATGGCAGTTGATGTCATTACTACCCAAACATTAAAAAATAAATTGAAAAAGAAATAACATCCTGCCCCGGTTCCAGCCTCTGGCAGTGATTTTTAAGTGGAGAGCTTTGTGTTATGAGAATTTTTGCTTTCAAAATGCTACACGCACCTCCTGTAAAAGGTTGAATTAAATGATTTTATTTTTGGTAAGTGGCCCATGTAAGTTTATTATTTATTTATTTTGGGTCTTCTTGCTTCAGCTCCTTTGGCTAAACGAAGCACTGCTGTATTTTTATTGCATACCCCATCATTAAAAGAAATTGAAAAGACGCTTGTTAGTTTTAATATTGCATGGATGGAAATATGTCTGGCACTTTTAGGAACAGTTACAATCCCTAATAGTGCATTTTAAGAAGTAGTCTGGTTTTGTGCTTGATTAAAAAAAAAAGAGAGAGAGAAAACTTTCTTAAATTTGCTATAATTCGATAATCATCTTTTCGTTGGGGAGAAGGTCTCTGCTTAGCGTGACGCTGATTTTATGGACTCATTCCGCATTCCTTTCCAGCCTGTGGGAGGGCAGTATGCTCTGGGGCGGCATGAAGGGCCTTTCATTTGTTGGTAAATAATCCAAGCAAAGCTGCTTCCAAGCACAAGTTTTCCCCCTTTCTCTATAAACCATATGCTTCTTTAACTATTGGACATATGCCCCTTTCCATAAACTATGCACGGCTTTAACTGTTGGAGCTGTTGTTAACTTGAACGCAAACCAAGTACGCAGACTGCTTCCTGCATCCAAGCCTGCAACGCAATCCCGCCGAAGACAGTGTGAAGTATTCCTTTGCAGAATAGCTAGCTATTCAGAACCCAGAAGCTCTATGGGAAGGTAATAGGTCATTTGATGGCTGTCTGAAGTATCTTTTCCGGATAACTTTTATAGGGAGAGGGAGAATAATTTCAACAATAATGATAATTTCTCCATATACATACAGAAAGATGGGAGGCAAATCCGTGTTCCGAGGGCTTTCAGAGACTGTAGGGGTGACTAGTCCTTTATAATGGATGAGAGGCATGCCGATTTGGCCATTTACCTGAAGTATGACTCCAAACGGGTTGCTTAAACTTGCTGAGCCTCAGGATGTTTACCTGAATGATGAGGGCGATGGGTACTGATGGGATTGATGGAGACGGGGCGCATTGCCCACAGCCTGGCTTTTAGTTAGTGCTCAGTAAATGTGAGCAAGAGCCATGGTAGTAATGATCCTTTGTAATGCAGTGTCCCTTCTACACCTTTCAGGGTGGGCCGATGAAAGCTGAGCAACCAAGTGTGGCGGGGAGGGAGGTTAGAGCATTTGTGTATGGATAGGAAATAATTAAAAATTATTAAATTAAAATCTAAAATATNGCCCCGTGTCAGGCTCCCTGCTCAGCAGGGAGCCTGCTTCTCCCTCTCCCTCGGCTGCTCCCCCTGCTTGTGGTCTCTCTCTTTGTCTCTTTGTCAAATAAGTAAATAAAGGCTTTTTAAAAAACCATATAGTTTTAGGAGCACCTGGCTGGCTCAGTGTGACTCTTGATCTCAGGGTCATGAGTTCAAGCCCCACATTGGGGGTAGAGATTACTACATACATAAATAAATAAATCTTTTAAAAAATAGTCTTATTTTAAGTAAAGAAGCTTATTGAAATCTCTATATACAGCCCAGTATCAGTGCAAAGAGTTATTAATAGGTGTAAGAAAAAGCCTGCGAGGCACGTGGATTTTAAGAGGTGGAATAAATCGTTTAAAACAAGACTTCAGGAGATAAATGTGTGGGATAATTTTTCAATCTATGCAAACTTAATCTGGACTTCCCTAGAGGTTTATTGCAAAGGTCATACTTATGATAGAAGTAAGAAGTAAAATAAACCAGCTATTTCTGCCATCTAAATTGTTGGGGAAATACAGAAACATATGGAAAAAAATAATCCATAGAAATATTTTCATGCTATTTTGGTCCATTTCCTTTAAATTGTTTTTTAATTTAGAAATTTTCTATAGAGATAATTATTTCTCGTCCTCCTACCTTCCTTTCCTCCAGAGATTTGGAAGCATGGTAGTCTAGTGAATAAGTGAGTGGACTCTGGATTCTAACTTAGACTCTGCCACTTTCTAGCTGTGTTTCCTTGGACACATCTGCCTCAATTTTTGTACATAGGCAGTGAGGATCACAGTTGACACTGACCTCGTAGGATTGGCCTGGAGGCCTCAGAGCAGTACTTGGGACTCTGTGAAATTCTGTTCTTTAAAATCCTTGAATGGACTATATTTAATGACATGATATTCCATCATATAAGATAACGGGCATTCATTTTGTTAACTACTTTTCCTTATAAATAACACTGTGATGAACATCCTCGAATATAAATCGTTGTCTTCTTTGCTACTTTGCCCCTTAAGGTGCACCCTGGAAGTGGAATCATGTGATACATCTAGCCAATTATGGAAATATTTTAATAGTGTGAGAAAGTGACTCTTTCTCTGTCTCCCTCCCAACACTCAATACTATTGCTTTTACAGTTTTACTGGAATGTTCCTAGTTGTTATCTGGGTGTAAGTTTTATGTCGAAAGTATGTATAGTCCTTTAGGTTAGTGCTTGGCCTCCGCTATGGCCAAATCCAGTACCCTACCTATTTTTGTATGGCCCATGAGCCAAGAATGATTTGTCAGATTTTGTTTATTTATTTTTTAAGATTTTATTTATTTGACAGAGAGACAGGCAGTGAGAGAGGGAACATAAGCAGGAGGAGTTGGAGAGGGAGAAGTAGCCTCCCCGCCGACCAGGGAGCCTGATGTGGGCCTCCATCCCAGAACTCTGGGATCATGACCCGAACCGAAGGCAAACATTTAAACAACTGAGCCACCAGGCGCCCCTGATTTGTTAGATTTTAAATGTGACATGTAGGGCGCCTGGGTGGCTCAGTGGGTTAATGCCTCTGCTTTCGGCTCAGGTCATGATCCCAGGGTCCTGGGATCGAGGCCCGCATCGGGCTCCCTGCTCAGCGGGGAGCCTGCTTCCCCCTCTCTCTCTGCCTGCCTCTCTGCCTCCTTGTGATCTCTCTCCCTCTGTGAAATAAATAAAAAAAAAATAAAATCTTTAAAAAAAATAAAAATAAAAATAAAAAAAAAATAAATGTGACATGTAAAAATTATGTAACAATTCAGATTTTGCTGTCCATTAATAAAGTTTTATTGGAAGATAGCCATGTTCATCAGTTTAGGTCTTCTCTATGATTGCTTTCATCAGTGGTTAGGAAGTTTGCAGACTTAGGCAAACTTCAATTTTGGGTCAAAATTCATATATAAGTTAATGTTTTATTTCTTATCCCTGAGTCAGGAGGCCCAGTAGCCAAATATGTAAGTGTGGGCTTTGGTGTCCTCATTCTCTGGGCTCCAGGTTCTGCCTGACCTGGGAAGCAGCTGTGTGACCCCGATAAGTAACAGAGCTTTCCTCTGCCACAGTTTTCTCACCTGACAAATGAGCATAATGACAGTGCCTTTGCAGTCAAGTTACAAAGACAAGAAAGCGAGACAGGGGAAGCCCTTCCTACTGCATAGTGAGTAAATGTTAGCTGTCATTAATTGGGTACAGGGTTGTAGTTCAAGTTGGCAGGATTTTGAGAAAAGAGATCGGTAGGGAGAATGAGTAAAAACAGAACTATGTGTATTTTAGGAAGATGGATGAATCCGGTCTTTTGTTTCCTTAATCACTTTTAGTGGGCTTTCTTAAAAAACAACAATGACAACAATAACAACAACAAAAAACAAAAACCATTCCCTCGACATTGGAGCATTAGGTTCTCCTGAAGGTGCCTGGAAATCTGGAACAAGGTCAGGAGAAAGGTCTGACTCAGGTCTTGGTTCCCATTCTGACCGCAGGGAGGATGGGTGGTTGGTGTCCTTACTGCTCACCTGACATGGGTCTCACAGCATCCTGTGTTGGCCGTGACTGTGAAGTTGTGCTCTGGGAAGATGAGGTTTGTGGCCCTTCCTGCTTCACTCACAGACAGTGTCTGAGCCATGACTTGAAAATGGTTTACGTAGTTGCAGATTTGGGGGGCTATAAGTGAAGCAGGCCGGGGAGGCACTCTCATGCCTTACCTGTGGTAAAATTGTAAAGCGTCCAAATGTGATATTTGATTTGGGGTTCTCAAGTGTACATTTCATAGCTGAGGTCAAAGTGGGTGGTGGCTGGAGGGAAACCGGACCCAGCACCACCTGGCCTCGCCCAGAAGCTAAGTCAGCAAAGGTGAGCTCTGCTCCCCTGGCCTAATCTTGTCACAGGGATGGAGCCTCTAGCTCATTTTGGTACAATAATGATATTCTCTTGATATTTAAATGTGCTTTCCAGGAGGGTCTGATTTCTGCAATGGAGTAAGCATGGTCTTTAAATTTTTATTAAAAATATAATACAGCCATATGCTCAGGCTTTCTCATTATGCAGGCTTCTAAAAACAAAAACCATGCAACATAAACACACCAGATGAAGCCAGTTAAGTTTGTGTTCATTCTTGCAATTTAAGAAATGGTAGAGAGGTTAGGGAAGGGGACTTTGATCTTGAGGGGGAGGAGGGGTGCAAACCTGGAAGCCACCATTTCGGAGTGCTGCCAGAACGTTCCCGCGTGCCTTCAAAGGCAGGGTGGGCTCAGAGTCCACCCGCTGGAAGGGCTGGAGTGGGTCTGGGGGCTGATAGGACCAGGCCCATCAGAGGACACACGCTGGCCTTGTGAACAGGCCTCCCCTTGTTTCTGTTAAACTGTTGGTTGTGGGTCTTGTTGTGGAATCTCCACGCTCATGTCTGTTGGTGCAAAGTAAGAAAGAGAGGCTCTTTATTCTTTGCTTCTAAAAGACGAAAAACCAAGTTCTCGAACAAATCTCTAATGCCTAAATATTCGCCAGACTGTTACTGACAGATAGGCATAAACGCGCTATTAAGCAGAAGGACAAAAAAATGTGGCCCTCCTGAGAATTTATTGTACTGCTTTTGATGTCCCTAATTAACTCACTCTGTGTAAGCAGCGACTGGCAACTAACACCAGGCTAATAGAAGAAGCTTCGTGACATTTCCGAATTCTTAATTCAAGGAAAGGTCTTCCCAGGCTCTTGGAGATGAAGGGAGATCTCCTCCTCCCTTTTACAGGAGGGCCTGCGGGGACCCTCAGGGGCCCGCTTCATCTGTTTTATTTTCTGCCCCCTGGCGTGGGCGGGACTTGGCTAGGGCTTTCCTTCTGGAACTTTCCAAGTTGGTTAGCTCCGCTGGGTTTGGGTTTGGACTTAAACGCCCCGGCATGTTGGGTAGTGTTTGCCGAGCCAGAAGGGTACCCCGCTGTCCCTGACGCCCAGGAGCTAGGGGGAGCAGGGGTGCAGAGCTCGGATTGGTGAGGGTCCGGAGGCATGGAGGAGAGCGCGCGGAAACCCTGGAATCATGTGCCCTCAGAGCTCTGGGCTGCAGCAGGACTCACGGCCATTGCCGCGTTGGCCTCTTAATTTATCTGAATTGTCATCTTGCCTTCCCTGCCTACTTCTTCTATCCCGGGCACCTCTTTTGAAGTTGCATGGGGCTCTGTAAGCAGAATAGTGGGGAGGGAGGTGAGAAATTAGCTCTTTGGAGCCAGTAGTTTCTGGTGTGGGGCTGGTGGGATGCTGGTCAGTCTAGACCCCGTTTCGTCCTTTGGCCAAAGAACTCTAGAAATGTTGCAACAGTGAGGATCTTGCACGCCTCTGATGGAAAGCCTTTTCTACTTTCTCTCCTTTCACCTGGGACCTTCTGCTTGATGGAAGCAGGCAGAGTGAGCTACCCCGTCATCTTGGAGGCAGGGTTGCCACTGGAATTTCTTCAGAGCCTCAGATACTGCTGCTGGCCTCGTCTTGCAGGCCCCACGGTTGGTTTAAGGGTTGCAGACAAAGCAGAGCGCTCTCTCCTGATCCATCTGGGCCACTCCCTCTGTCATCAGTCACTGTCAATGGGAGATGTCTGTGTAGCTGCATAAGGGCGATGTCTGACCCCAAGGGCATTGGAAATGTTCTTAGAGGAGGCATTGTTTGCTGGCTGCCTTTGGAAGCCAAGCTAGGGAGCAGCCCCTGGCTGAGGCAGGACTGCAGTCCAGGTGGAAAGAGGCTAGACGGTGCTTCCAAAAGCAACAGGAACTTTAGTCCTGCTCCCCAGCTTCCTTCGACCACGCTTCTGAATCCACGTAGCCTCCTCTCTCTTTCATTTCTGGAGTCTCTCCTTGCTCCAGGTCATGGGGAGATTCTGAAAGGCGGAGGCGAGGACCCGGGTCCCGCTGGTTTTTAGTCAAAGAACATCAAGTCGTAAATAACCAAAGAAATAAAGCTGACAAGACGCAACACATGCACACGAGGGAAACGTGAAATCACGCTCTTTCCAAACCCAGCGAGGCAGTTTCCTGGGAGGAAAGCAGAAGACAGAGCTATTTCGTGCCTAGATCAGGAAGGCGGGGCCCCAGGCTCACGGAAGCACACTGAGAACTACAGGGGTGCGTAGATGCCATGGGCTGAGCCTCGGTGTGCAAGGGGGTCGGGGTGCGGCCCTGTGGAGGGCGTGCGTGTGCCGAGCACGTTCCACGGCCCCGAGAGCCCCTGAGGTTGGACGTCGTCTCCCCATCGATTTGCCACTTGGGCCCCCTGGGTGTTTCCCAAGAGTGGGTTATCGTCGTAAAAACCTGGTGGGGGGGTAACAGAGTCTGGAAAAAGCGGATGCGTAAACTTGCGATTACTTTGCATCCTCTTCTGTCGGTGGCGGTGCTGGTGGTAGAGGCGCGAGGGCCTACAGGCGCCAGGTAGCATTCCCAAAAGCCTGCCCGCAAGCAGACCTCCCCCACCGGTGACCAGGGCCACGTGGCACGCCTCCCTTCCTTGCCCGTGTCTGCATCGGAAGCAGGCAGCCTGTCTCTGGACCCGGCCCCCTGCCCCTGCAGCACGGCGGCTGTGGGGACCCAGGGAGGTGGCAGAGACGATCATGTTCTGTGGCCCTGAAGGAGTCTTTCTTGGCCTAGGGAAAGGGGCCCCATCTGCCTGTGAGGGGTCAAGCGTCATCATCTGCATATTGACCAAGCCTCAGACCCATGTTTTAATCCATTTGAAGATGACTTTATTAGATCATCCCGTATGGAAATGGCGAGGTCTCCCAAACTCAGACCTTCTTAAACATGGAAATATTATTCTCTTGTTAGAAGCCCCGTTCGGCTAGAAGTCTGAGTACCCGGTCTTTTTTTTTGTCCCCCACCCTTAACATTTTGTTGCCTCCTTCCCTCCCTGCCAACTCCCACCCCCCAACAGCCTTTCCTTTTGGCTCACCGAAATCCGAGTGCCACTTTTCTGGGAAAGCCTGATATTCTGACTTCAGTTTTGTAATTTAATGATGGAGAGTTTCCTTAGTAAACCAAATTTAGAGTCCTAGAATGCTTATCTTATATCCAGACCTTGAACATAAAAGGCATTTTATACCCGCAATTGTTCATTTAATGAGCAATTGCAGAGTGCAGGCCGGTTAAGGGATTGAGCTATATGCACTATTATTGCAAGAAGTATTCCGAAATACCAGAAATAGGACGTAAGCTCTGATCAGGGAGACTGCGAGCACAATTACCTTCTTTTCAAATCCTTCTGTGACACTGCGGGAGGAAAAAGGACTTTGAAACTTGAAAGGAAAAAGCTTGCTTTCAACCTCAAAAGCTAGGAGGAAAGGGCTCTGAAATTTGCTCAGAATTCCCAATTCACCATTAGCCTGTTTCTTCCTTTAGCCTCAAGGCATTCTCCGCTTTTTGAAAAGATGTTAAGAAATTCAGTCACAATAGAGAGCCTAGTTTTGAACATGTTTCACTCGGTCCATTGAGGTCTGGGCTCCAGCCTTTGTGTGGGGTGAATTGAGCTGAGAGGCTAGCTGGTTGGAGACAGGTGAACGAGGAGTCGCTGTGCAGTCGCAAATTCTGGCAAAAAAAGAAGCTCCCCCCCCCCGCCCTGTCCTTTATTTTACAATATGCATTCCTGTACAACCCTGCTAGTGGTAATATGTGGAGTCGAGCCTGTTCTTAAGTCAATACGGAGTACTTGGTTTAGAGCAACTCTTGTGAAGTTTGTCTTGTAATTGAAGCTGCTGTTGACCTTGCTTGGGGACCATTTGTAAAACCGTTTATTTAGCATAAACTGAAATAATAAACCCTCCTTCTCTCGGGCCGATTGTGATAGGGTGACATTAGTTTGATTTAATGATTAGCCGCCTGACCCTTCTGCTGGAGAGAGCGGCTTGAATAGAGAGAGTTCACTCGGAAGCACTCAGAAAGAATACTAATGAGCTTGTTAAATTTAGCATGGCTCCAACCACTTTTAATTCATCTAATGGGAGCAGCACTGCCTGGGAGAGGGAGAGGGGAAGGGAGAGGGAGGCAGGGAGACACCGAGAATGGTCCTGGAGGGTCTGCACGCTAGAGAAAGCCCACCAAGAGAAGTTTGCAGAAAGTAGGTAGCCAGAGCCCGGGGTCCGAGGTGTAAGTATTGCCTGTTGTCTTATACTCTGTGTCTTCTCTTGTCTCGGGGGAAGAGAGGAGCGGTGGCGTGAAGACAGGATTTAAGGGAGCAGTTTAAAAGTCGGTGTTAATTTTTTTTTAAAAAAAGGTGGCCACGTGCACGCAGCGTGCGCTCCTGATCAGCTAATTTTGCTGGGGTGACCGGTGGTGTTCCTAGTTGACGATGTGGTGCAGGGTTTTGTTTTTATATTGGAGGAACCTGTCTGAAACTTTCGTCCGAGGTCCAGGCGGGAAAAGTGCTGGCTTCCTGGCTCACGGCGAGAAGCGGGGCAGGGGTGCGTGAGGGCGTGCCCAGGAGTGTGTGTTCGAGTCCTGCTTCACGCAGAGCTCTTTCTTCAAGCGTCTGCGGTGAACGGTCCAAGCTGTGTGTGCAGCGAGTTGACTTGGAGTTTTCAGAGATCGTGGCATGAAGACTCGGCGTCGGTTGGCTTTGGATGAGTTTGGAAAATCTGGGACAGTTTGTAAAATGTGATGCTTGGGCAGGTCTCCATCGGGGGCGGGATTTTGTTAACTTCCACTCGAAAGTGCATACACACAAGGAAGGAGGTACAAAGGGGGATTATGATGACAATATTTAAAATACTTTTTTCCTGAAACTTTTGAGTGAATTGCATGTTTCCGTGTGACCCCCTCCTCCTCCCCCCACCCCCGCCCCCGAGTTAGCAGCTGTTGAACATAGAGAAGCACGAACAGTCCCCTTGTGTTTGGCCAGTAAAGTCCATTGGCAGATGCTTCTGGAGCAGTGGGCTGTTTGCTTACATTTTTGCAGCCGACTTCTGCTTGTTGCCATGGTGGACAGTATGTTTCTGTCAATAATTTGGCCTGGCGTTGCCTGTCTGCACTGACTCTCAAACTTTATTGAACAACTCGGCACAACTGAACAAGATTAGACAGCTTTCGTCTTTTGGCCGACTGAAGTGGTTGCTAAATTTATAAGAGCAGGCAGGAATATTGCTTGGAAAGTTTCCTCTTCACTGTGGAGAGCGTGCTCTCCAGCCTCAGAGCTGTTTGTACTGTGGAGCGTGTGTACTGTCAAGTTCTGATCTGAGCGCCCGTCAGGAGCAACTTAGTACACAAGGTAAACTTCAGGAAATATTTGTCTACTGGAATTTTTTGGAGAGGAGGGGAGGGTAGGTAACAGCGTGTTAGCGTCGACTGCTGTAAAAGTCAGTCTGATGAAAGTTTCCACACTCAAAACTTTGGTGCCTGCCGTTTACTTTACTAAGGCAATTAGTTAGATTCTTTTTTCTTGTATTAAGTATTTAAACGTTGCTTAGTTCTCATTACAACTTTCATGTTCACACATGTTAGTTTAACTCTCAGTAAGAAAATAATAAAAGTTTAGTACTTGTGAAAAAAATCACTCCGCTGAAAGGACACCCCCTTTCCACTCCCCACCCCCACACCCACCCCGCCCCACCAATTACTTCCTTCTCCCAGGAGGCTGGGGGGGAGGGGGACGTGGGAGGACTCTGGTCAGACCATGCCAATTATTCAATTATTTGTGAAGTTGGATTCAACTGCTCATCATAAAGGCTTGGCTTCTAAGAAACCCACTCTATTATAGGGATGCAGGTTTAAGAGAAGAAAAGTTAATTTCTTCTAGGAAGATTAAGTCAAGGGAATCACGTTTTCAACCTGGAACAGATTAGTGAGGCTCGGTTATTCGTCTTAACCAGAGAACGCTAATTACGTCTTGCAGTGGCTCTGGGTAAGGGCTCACTGGCTTTCCAGACGAAGGTCCATTCTACAGAATACAGAATTTGCACCTCAGTGCCACAAGTTCACTTCAAGTTGAAATTGGGAATAAAGATTTTATATAGCTGCAAATTAGTGGAAAATATGACTTTGGCCATTGGTAGGTTATAGGAATTTTTATAAAACCGACTTAAGAGTTTAAATGTTGTTGACACCATTTTGCTTTTACGTAACTGCACACCCTTATTCTATCGCCTGCAACTTTACTGCTAACGAAGTACGAGGGTGGAGTGGGACCTAAAGGTATTAGTCAGAAGGGAAAATAAAAATGTGGGGATTTTTTTTTTGGTACTTTGTTTTTAAATTAGCAAAAGCATGGTTTGAATTGCCTTTGTAAAGATCGATGTATGAAAATGGAGGATTACACCCATTTTTTTTCCTTTTTAGTAGTTACTTGATAGATTAAACTCATAATTTATCCCATAATTACAAGATTTGGCAGTGAAGATCTGCACAAAACAATGCTAAATAATGTTTCAGTTACCCTGCAGTAGTCAGCAAATTCACTGTAAAGACCAAAGCATACCTCATTGCCTATTCTGTTTTGCAAGTCATTTGCTAGCCTGAAAAACAAAACCCAACAAACCATTGCTTATTTCTTCTAATCCCAGACACAAGCAGAATGATGAAAATTGCTCCTGGCTTTGGGTAGTTCAAGTCATTAGTCATCACAAAACAGTAGTTGTGACCATAGTTTATATTTTCATGCCTGCCCATGTTTATAGATATACTTTCTTCTGAATTTGTACAAATAGCCATGAAAATGCTAAAGTATGTTTTTTCCTTTTTCTAAGGGGCTCTCAGCCAGATATAACTGCTTTATGAAATACTTTGAAGATCAGTTTATGTGTTAGGATAAGATGTGTTCAAAACCTGTCCATCCAAAATGTACAATGCTATTATTACTTACATATCTATGTATATTTCAGATCAAGAATGGGACATCATTCTCAGGTTTGATATCTGATCCATGTCCGAACAGCTTCTTTTCCATCAGCACTTACCTTCCAGAACAGTCTGCTGATGAAATGCAGAGCTTGTTTGGGAATATGGAGTGTAGAATGTGTATATGACTCTTAACAGATGAATTGGCCCATTTGTTGTGGGTTCAGATCACTCGTTGGGTTTAATTTTATGCATGGGTTCTTTGATCTGCTATTCTAGAAAGGTCATCCAATCACATTTGCAGAGAGCCCTAATGGGTAGATGGGAAGTTCCTACAGATCAAAGGGAACGGAAGTATTAGGAAGCTGGAATGCTGAATGTATGTGGAATTTCGTCAAGCTGTTTCTTAAGTGTATGAAGTGGTGTCTCGACCCCAGCAGAGAAAGCCTAGGTCCGTATCCCTGCTGCCTTCCTCACCCACAGAGCCATCTTGCCTTGGGAATTAGACCTACCCCATTTGTTCTAGGTTCTCAGCTCTGTTCTATGGGCTACAGGAAGAAGTGTCTTGCCAAGGGTCCTAGAGGTTTACCTTTACCCCTCATAACTAGTGGGTCTTTGTCCCATTTCTAGCTCCACTAAACCAGTGGGTTACAGATCTGACTTAAAAAAACAAAAAACAAAACAAAACAACCCAGGAAGTCTTTTGGATCACTTTAGGTCCTTTGACCCACAGATCAGTCAGGGGCGCAGTGGGTGTCCGAGCTGCCGGACACCTGAGCGGCCCAGCTTCCTTAGACAGACAGGGGGAAGCTGGACACCCATGGTCTCAGGCTAGCAAATCTTCCAGCTCCACTTGGAACCCCCGGGGATATTGGCAAGTCCCTAACGAAAAGCCTCCCTGGCCGATTCACTTGTAAGCTGGCGATGATAATTTGCAGACCCCCTCCATCTCAACTTAATAAGCTCATTTCCTGCTCCCCTTCATCCGTCGATCGGTATTTTGGACCCACATTCATAAGCAGTTTTGTCTGCAGAATATGCCATCATGGCGTAGCTTTCAAAGTTGCCAAGAATGAGAAACAGGCTGCTTTGGGGGAGGAGGGCTGGAGAGGGAGACCTAATTGATGACTGTTTCTGAATTGCTCCTTCAAGTGGCTCACAGAGCTTCCATTTTCCCCTTCTTTCTTTAGAGGATGAAAGTCCTGGACAGCCCTATCACAGAGAGAGAAGAAACGCGGTCACCATGCAGCCCCAAAGTGTCCAGGGCCTCGGCAAGATCAGCGAGGAGCCTTCGACGTCCAGCGAGGAGAGGGCCTCGCTGATCAAGAAGGAGATCCATGGGTCCCTGCCGCACCTGGCCGAGCCCTCCGTGCCGTACCGCGGGGCCGTGTTTGCCATGGACCCCCGGAACGGCTACGTGGAGCCCCACTACCGTAAGTGGCCCCTGCCCCGCCGTCCTCATCCCCGGAGCCGCGGAAGGCTGGGCACGTGTGCGCGCACGTGTGCTCCGTGAATGATCGGGCTGGTATTAATTTGTATCAGTGCTTAATTTACTGCCCAGCTTTTTTTTTTTTATTACTTCTACATCCTGTCCATTTCTCTTTTTAGAGAGAGCCATTTTCTTACGTCTCTAAGCGAGTCCAAGCCTCCATGGGGCAGCCTTCAGGAAGGTGTCCATCTGTGGTTAATCCACGTGGACCTTTGCTGGGAACGAGAACCAGATTTCTTCCACCCAACTAGACACTGCAGGAGCAAAATTGGTTGATGGGGGTAGTTATTAAAGTGGGCTGCACTGGCAGAAGTCCTGAACAACTGCGATCCTCGTTTTGAATGATTTTTGGCTTACTTGTTGAGCACTGAACAAACCCCTTCTGAGTGAATGAGTGCTACATTCCTTAAACGTGGAAGATTTTTCTACACCTTTTTACCTGCTTCTCTAACCAGCAGAGCAGAAACGCGGGAAGCTCCTTTTCCAGCACTAATAAAGTTGAAGTAATTCACTAGGACTCAGAACACAAATAAATATGCGATGACTTTCTCCAAAGAGAAATGTGTAAGAGTTGACTCTGCGGCCTGTTCCTAGTTAAAAACATATACTCTGGTTGTGGAAGTAATGAAGTTCATAGGTGCCAAAGCTGAAGCTCTTGATTACAGATTTATCACCTTGCCAGGATACAGACTTGCCATTTAACCTTCCCGGCTCCAATTCCAGATGATCCACTGAGCTCCGGAGAGGGGGACTGGTTTGTGTTTCCCTTTTTCCACATCATTCAGAAATTTTAGTGTTTTAAGGCAAAAGGTCATTAGCCAGATGACTGATTAGTGAGGACAGCTGATTAGTGCCTTTTTTTTTTTCTCCCCCAAGAAAGTGCCCAGGATAAAAGCTAATTTCATCCCTTCGTTAGCTGACTTGTAGCAGAGGGGAATGTTCCCTCATCAGGGTGCAGATCAAAGAGCCTGGAGCAGCCTTACGTCTCAGCAACTGCTTTCTCCCCGACCAGATTACATTGTTGGTAAAGATGGAAGGTACGTTATTTTTTTCCAGCGGTCAGAAGCATGGAGGCAAAGGTTTTATGGATTCTTCTTGGCTTTTTAAAAAAGCTGCGACTTCTCTGATTAAAAAGCGCTTCTCAGTCCCACTGCTAGTTTTTATAGATCCAGAAATGAGGAGAAGGTGGGCGCTCACTTCTTTTTCTGCCTTCCTTAAAGTTTATTTCGTTTTCTTTTGGGAGCGAGAGCTTACAATAGTGTTGGCAGGGTGTTCCTCTGAGCACATTCCTGTTTTCTACATTGTATTTTTATTTGCGGGTCTCTCTGAGACAGCATCTGTGCAGAAAATGTGAGGCAACCTGCGAACTTCCTCCCTACATTAATACTCCCCGAGTATATTTACTTTTTAGAAAGAATCCAGTCTAGTTTATTAGCCACAATTTCCCTACATTGTTTTCATCCTCATGTGTGGACACAAACTTTTCCCATCCCATATTTATGTTGTGCTTTCTGTTCCAGACACCCACTAATTAGTGAGGTATGTAATTGGGCAGGAGAGCTGACAGATACTTTTCTTCTGGCTGATGGAAGTGGGCAGATGACCGTTAACTTTCTCTCCGCGCCATTCAACTTGCAGCTTGTTCTTGGTTCATTTCTTCCAATGGTTTACCTGTTGACTCCTCTGCCCTTCGTTTGAGGGATAGGCTCTCTGCACACCTGGGGTCCTGGGTGCCTCTTGGGAGTGTGTGTTTGTGACCTACGTCTTGGGCCTCAATAGGAACTAGCACAGGGCACTGTGGAGCTCTTCATGGGGCTTGGAGCTGTTCTATTTAGAGGACATAGACCAATACGTTGGATGATCCTTAACTTTCCCCACTGTATTGTTCAAGGCACTGTTAAAACTGCATGATGCCTGACAAATATGGACGTTGCCTATAACCACCTGGCGGATGCCGTTTTGACCCACCATCCCAATGTACTTCCTGAATTGGTCATAAATAAATGCGATCCTTACATGTACGACACAGATGGGGAGTTCTAGAGATCACACAGATTGGATTACCATTTAGGGGATGGGGACTCAGGTTCCAGCTTTGCCATATAGTGGCTGTGTGACATGGCCAAGCGTGCCGGCCCCTCTAGGAATCATTTCCTAACCATTTATTGGGTGTTATAATGTGAGTGCTGCTCCACTGTGTTTTCCTGAGAATTAAGTGAAACAATGCAAATATGGTATTTAGTAGAATCTCTGGCTCATGGAGAGTGCTTCAGATTATTATGGCACCTGTTTTCCTGTGCCTCCACTTCCTCCTGTTCCTTCCTTTCTATCACCATTGCCATCATGACCATCATCACCACCATCACCGTCATTGCCACCATCATCACCACCATCATCACCACCATCACCACCAACACCACCACCATCACTGTCATCATCACCATCATTGTCACCACCACTACCACCACCATATAACCCAGTCACTATCACTCCCATCATTACTACCACTATCATCATCACCACCATTAACACCACTACCACCACCACCACCACCACCACTGTCACCATCACCACTGCTGTCACTGTCATCATCACCATCATTGTCACTACCATTACCACCACCACCATCACCCAGTCACTATCACTCCCATCATTACTACCACTATCATCATCACCACCATTAACACCACTACCACCACCACCACCATCAACACCAACACCACCACTGTCACCATCACCACTGCTGTCACTGTCATCATCACCATCATTGTCACCACCATTACCACCACCACCATCACCCAGTCACTATCACTTCCATCATTACTACCACTACCATCATCACCACCATTACCACCACCAGCACCATCACCGTCACCATCACCATCACCACCGCTGTCACTGACATCATCACCATCATTGTCACCACCACTGCCACCACCACCATCACCCAGTCACCATCACTCCCATCGTTACTACCACTACCATCATCACCACCATTACCACTACTACTACCACTGCCGTCACCACCATCACTACCACCATCACCACTGCCATCATTATCATCATCACCATCATCGTCACCACCACCATCAGTCACCATCACTCCCATCCTTACTGCCCTCATCACCATCACCACCACTACCACCTCCTCCATCACCACCTGTATGTGATGAGTTCCCTCTCCAAACCGAGTTGTTTTGTTAGTGCTGCAGTCGTGTGTGTTTCTCTGCCTCCCTGAGAACTGTGTCTTCTGGAAACAGATTAGAGAGTGAATGGACTCTAAATTTTAGGGAGAGGGTTGGTGTGGTTAGCACTGTGTACGGTGGCCGCCTAAACATAACTTTTCTCCCTGAACCTTAGTGAACTGACTATATATCTTTTTCTATTTTGTAAGTAAGGAAATATTAAAGCTTTTAAATGATTTTAAGGAGTTTTAACCTTTTAAATACTTGGCAGAAAGTGTTTTTTTTATGTAACAAACAATATATGTGGAAAAACGAAAGCTGCAGAATTATTCACATGAAATGTTTTAAAGATATCCTAAACTGAGCCTCAAGGAGTTTGATAGGATGTAACTTTACTTTTTCTAGAACCCTATTGGATGTTTTAGTCTTCTACCAGCATCATGAGTATTTTTTGATACTTTATAATAAAATCTGTCTACCTTATCTGGATTTAATTATCCAGGGAAAGGTGATGAATGACCAATGCAATGCTGAAGTTGACAGGTCCTCCACAGATTTTTAGTGGATGAGAAAAGTGTTGTCTTTTTAAAAATGAGGCACAAAAGTTTGATCGTGTTTCTTTACTTGTCAGCCCTGCAGCAAAACTGTCAAAACACAAGTTCGCTGCAGACTTTCAGTGGCTTGGGATTCAGAAACATCTCTGTAGGCTGTTCCCTTTTCCTGTGAACCGTGTGCCAACGCCACCAGGTTGTCGGAGAGCAAAGACTCCTCCAATCCAGTGTAGCTGGGCATGAGAACACTCCCAGGAATTCCTTCGTTTCTCTGTGGTTGGAAAATGTGGACTTTCCAAGACGCCTAATTTGTGCTTCTATATATACTGACTTGGTATTTGTAACGTGTGGGCAGGCTTCCTGTAAGACCGGAAAAGGGAAAATCGTTTCTTTCCCCTCAGAAGGACATCTGTACAATTTTTTATGGCGCAAGACTTGATTATCCTTCGGTAGGCAGTGTTGCGTCCTCACAAAGGGCACTTAGGCTGGATTCAAAGTCTTTTAGGTTTTGTGGGTTTGACTTAAAAAAAAAGGGTAAGAAAAAAAAAAGAAAGAAATACCAGGGAGAGCGGGCACTTCTAACATTCACAACATATGTTTGGAATAAAATCCTCACAGGGGGCAGTGGAGGGAGGGTATTCTCTCCTGATCGCTGTGGACGGCTTGTAGATCCAGGCAAGAAAGTAGGCGTTCCAGGCACACGGCTCAGACATGGTGTGATGCCCA